>JAOXXN010000290.1:2817307-2838927 GCA_026770055.1 Myrmophylax atrothorax
ACACCACAATAACAGATCCATAGAGAGCACAAAGCAACACTGGGTTTTATAGCCAGATATTTAAGGCTGAGCAGGTGGAGGGGCTGCTCTGAAAACCCAGGCTGTGCACAGTGCCTGGCTGTGGCTGGTGTGTGGAGCTGATCACGTCCTTTTCTGACTGGCACACACACCCTGGAGCACACGAGCCCTTCCTGGGAGCTCTGCGTGTGCCCTGCCCTGGAATCGACAGGCAAAGAAATCAAAGCAGGTGTTTCAGCAATATTTTCTATTGGATTAATAATGAGTAACAAATTGCATTAGGCACAGAAGGAATTAAAGCTGGCACAGGGTTTCTCTTTCACTTTCCCAGCCCTGCATCCGCTCTCTCATTGATTCCTGTGCAGCAAGGAGGTTGTGCTGCTCCCTCACCCATCCAAAGCAGTGAGTGATGGACGTGGAAGGAGCCAGCACAGAGGATTAGTTGAGGTGGTGCCTAAAACCCCTTAGCCATGAGACACACCACAGCTCTCATGTTTGGAGCAGTGCAAAGCTGCTCCCCTTGGAAATGGGCAGAAGTGTCCATCCCTGCACTAAGCAGATCAGGGAGGAATTACTTTTGAACCCTCAGGAGAATAAAGAGCCCACGGGCAGCTGGGGCTGTTTAAAACCTCCAAATGCCATGTGAAATTAGTGGCAGCTCTTCCACGTGGGTTTCCTCTGGCAATGCCTGCAGATGGTTTGCTGTTGTCACCAGAGAAGTCTGATGACACCACTTCATGGAACAGGCATTTTGGGCCTCCATCTCTGAAATACTCACCTGTTGGCAGCATTTGGGTGGCTTTGGGAAGTGACAGCACTTGGGGTATCCTCAAGGATGTGTTTTCCTACTGATGTCTGGGCTTCCTTGCTTCCTGTAGGATGAACCAACGATCGTTTCTGGGAACCTGGGTGGCCCTTTTGGTGATAACAGCCCGACATCGAGGTGAGTATCTCCTGCTCAGGTGCTGGGAGGCCAACACTGCCCAGCTGTGCTGTGCCAGGAGCCCCCAGAGGGCTTGGAAAACACCCCCAGCTCCTTGGCTGGAGCAAGGCCAAGAACGAGGGTGAACTGAGTGTTTCCCATGGGGTGTTGTTTGCTTCCCTGAGCACCCACCATCTGAAGCAGCAACTCCTGCTCATCCTGGAGCAGAGAAAATGGACCTGTTTTCCTTGTTGTCCCAGTGTGAAACAGAGATAGGTTGTATGACTTGATGGCAGTCATATGGAAAGCAAAAAGGGAAGCTACAAGCTGTCCTGCATCTTGTGGCCACTTTGCTGTTGCCCTACAAAACTTTTGGATGATGCTTTTTCTCCTGATCCTGTACCAGAGCCAATCCCAGAGCTAGAGCCTCTGCTGTGGCTTTTCTGTGCCCTCTCTGAAGTCAGAGTAGGTGCTGACATTGCCTTAAGGACTCTCTTCTCTCTCTCCTTCCAGCTCACACCATGGGGAGTCTGTATCCGTTCTGGCAGAATGACACAAGAACACCCAAAGTTGATGATGGAAGCTCTCCTGAAATCAAGATCTCTGTCCCATTCATCTATTTTGGAGTCCCATACAGAAGCATTTATGTAAGTGGAGAAACAGACCTTTTCTTTATTCTTTTTCTTGCCAATAGTTTCTGTATTTTAAATGCTCTCTCCCTGTCATCAGGAATTGGAAGATTTATTAGCAACTAACTGACAAGTTCTTAGATTTCATGAACTGATAGGTTTTATGATTAAGAAAGTCAAAGGTATATTTAATAGGATAATGTTCATGGGAAAGGAATATAAAAGGCAGTAAATTTTCTTTGCAGGTGATTAAATGGTACAGCAAAGCTCAGGGCTTGACACAAGGGACATTATTCCTGGTACATGACAAGAAACAAGAAAATGCAGAGACCTGCCAGAGGGGAAAAAGGGGCAACAGTTTTGTGGGTGGCCCTGAGAAGGACAGGCCACTGCTTTTCTCAGGGGATGGCACAGCAAAAGGCTGGCTAAGGGGAGAGCAACTCCTCCAGGCTGGGCTTAGACATCACCAAAACCTTAGACAGGAGCCTCAGTCAGTACGACTGTGCCACATCCATGTTTTGTGGTGAGCTGTTCTCTCTGGGTTCACAGGAGAGGCAAAGACTCCTCTGGTCCTCACGTACATTTGTACACAGCAGCACTGGGAGAGCAGGGATCCTGAGGGTTTCACACCCTTGTGTGGTGGGAGATTCCAGCATCCAGGGCAGCAGTGACACTTCTCCATGCTTGGCACAAAGTGTTTTGGGGAGCATGTCAGCAGACTCCAGGGAGGTGGTGGTGGCACTGCCTGTCCTGAGCCCCAGGACCTGTCACAGGCAGCAAAGCCAGAGGCAGTTTTTTCCCTGGGAGCCTGCAAAGGCCTGCTCAGGCAAAGTGGGTCTCTTGGTGCAGGTCAACAACAACGGGGTGATCTCCTTCAACGCGCTGGTCAGCCAGTTCACCCCCGAGGTGTTCCCGCTGGCCGACGGCCGGGCCTTCGTGGCGCCCTTCTGGGCCGACGTGCACAACGGCATCCGCGGGGACGTCTACTACAGGGAGAGCACGGACCCGGCGCTGCTCAGGAGAGCCTCCAAGGACATCCACAAGTACTTCAAGGACATGGCCTCCTTCTCTGCCACCTGGGTCTTCGTCGTCACCTGGGAGGAGGTCACTTTCTATGGGGGGAGCAGCACGACGCCGGTAAGAGCGGTTGGCTGTGCTTCTTGGGGGTTGGGTATTCACATGATCCTCCTCATTCTGGGTGTAAAGCTGAGTGTGTTTCATTGTGTTCCTGCTTCTCAGTTGCCTTTTGGGCAGAGGAGCACCACGGTCCCTTCATTCTCTCCTACTACTCATACTCTCCAAAGTACTGTATGAGCCTCTCTCCTTACTCCCAGATCTCCAGGGAAAGCATCACCCCACTGGCATTTGTGGGCAGTGTATCTAAACAAGGCCCTGGCACCAGTTAGGAGCTTTGGGCTTGATCACAGTGTAGTTACTCTTTGTTAGATACTAATGCAGATACTTGTGATGCCAACTGACCTGCCTGCAGGGGAGACCAGTCAGACTGACCAGGGTCACACTTGTGACTCAACCAGATTGTATTTCCATAAATGTGTGAGTTGTGTCTCAGAGGGTGGGGATGGCAGCACAGTGTCTTTTCAGGGCACAAAAAGCTTTTGACTATCTGGTTAATATGTGAACTGTGACTGCAGCTGATGTTGAGAGGTCTGTGCTGGGCTGCTGGTAGGGCTTGTGCAGCAGCTTGGGGTGCAGATACAATCCTAGAGTGGTTTGGGTTGGAAAGGACCTCAAAGCTCATCCTGTCCCAGCCCCACCTTCCACTGAACCAAGTTGCTTCAAGTCCTGTCCAACCTGGCCTTGAGCACTTAGTGAGTGAGGGATCCCAGCTATTGTTTGGGGCAGGGCTTGTGTAAGGTTAGCCTGGGTACTGCAAGTACAAGAGCTGGCTGCTTCTGTCTTGAGGAGTTGGCTCTGACAAACAGTCCAGCTCCTTTCCATTTGTTAGAGAAGCTTGAGATTTTATGCATATTTTTTGCCAGTCCTGGCAGCACTTGCAGAAAAACCCCCATATATATATATATTTGCAGACAGCAAGCAATAGAGAGATTTGTGTACTGCCTGAAGAATTACATTTGCAACACAATGCAGTTTGTTTTGTTGTGGAGGAGCCTTCCTGCCCAGCAGCAGCCAGGGCTCCGGGTTGGCACGTGGAATAATGTGATGCAGGGAAGTCATGGCAATGCAGGAAAACTGCAGGAAACAATCTGTGGAATGAGGCCCTGGGGATGCTGCAGCTGCTGCCTCAGGATGTCACCTGAAATGGGGTCATTTTCTGAGAGTGAGGGTGCTCAGTGACCATGAGCATCAAAGAGGGAGCTGTTTGGGGTCGATGAAAGTGTCACCCATCTTACACCAGGCACCAGGTCACCTCTTGCCACCCTCCAAGAGGCCCCTGAGCAGAGCAGGGTTTGTTGCTTCCCCAAAAAGCTGTTGTTGCACTCAAAGTGATACTGCCTTTCTGAGTTACGTGTTAGTGATCTCACAGGATGGCAAAAGACTTGGCAAAGGTGAACAAGTGTGAAGAGGAAACCAGAAGTAGAAGGCAGAATTCCAGGGGAAGGATGCAGGAGTAGAAATGGTGGCTCTCCTGCTTGCCCTGGTGTCAACTGTGCCATTTGCAGCAGCTGTGAGGCAGCTCTGCCCACAGGTCTCACTCTCCTGACAGCTCCAAGAGCTTCTGCGTTCGAGATTCCTCATGGCAGGAGCTCAATGTGCCTTGGAGGTGACTTCCCCTGAGGTGTGCGAGCAGTGAGTGCAGTCCTGGGCTCCCCTCTGCAATCCCGAGGCATCCTCAGAGCCAACAAACAGACCACTGGGTTTGCTGCCAGGGAATGTGACCTGCAGTGAAGTGACCCCCAGCCCTCCCCTTTGTCCTGCAGCACATGCAACTGCCTGCAGTGCTCGGGGTCCCTGATGCTTCCTGCTGGAAGGTGGTTTGAGCCCTGGGCTTTTCCATGTCACCTGATCATTGTTTCTGTGGCTGTGGTTTCCTGCCCAGTGTGCAGTGCCCGGGTAGCACCAGGCTCCTTGCATTGCTCTTGATTAATTAAAAGAGGGGCATCCCACACTTAGTCCCCTGCTAGAATCCTGTTTGCTCCGAGGCAGGAGCAGCAGTTATCCTGGCATGGGCCCAGTGCAGAGGCAGGACAGGGATGGGAGGGACAGGGAAATGCAAACAGCTGAGAGAAGTGATTGACTTAGTTCCCAGTGGTAAGCTCTGCTGCTGGATCTGCATGGATGGAGGGAATATCTCAAGGGAAGAGGATTCTTCTGTATTTCTACACAGCTATAAATGGAAGAAGGGGGTTATTCTGCCCTTGCCACCTGGCAGAGCAGGCTCTTCCCACCTGGAGCCCTGCTGGAATGTGTCTGGAGTTTGGGAGGCTGGAAATGCAGTCATTTCAAGGGAAAGGAAGAACATGAGCAGCAGATTTAGCAGGGAGGGAGGGGATTTGGCAGCCAGCAAAGTGCAGGATGTCCATGGCTGACTTGGATGTAATCCACTGTTAGCAGTGTTATAGGATATGAATGTGGAAGGGAGCTGGGAAAGATAATGCAGCGAGGAGTAAAGCTGAGATGGGGTAATGGCAGATAACAGATCTTACCAGCCTGAATCCTGCCCACTGCTGCTTTTCTCTGAGCTCATTCTCATGCTGCCATCTATTGGTGTTCTCTTGGATTAGAGACAGGTGCAGGAAAGGGCAGGCGTAGGAGCTGGTGGAGTTTATGGGAGCAAACACTATCATATTTTGGGTCTAATTTGGCTTCTGCAGCTCTTCACTGTGAGATTCCCATGTCTCACCTGGGCCAGAGGTGAACATGGCAGAAGGGCAGGCAAACAGCATGAGAAAAGCAGTATCACCTTGTGAATGTGGTCGTGGTTTTCAACAGGTGAACACTTTCCAAGCTGTCCTGATCACAGATGGAATGTCTTCCTTTGCCATATTTAACTACTATGAAATCAGCTGGACCACGGGCACAGCCAGTGGAGGGGACCCCCTGACTGGTCTTGGTGGGGTCATGGCCCAGGTGAGGCTCTTGCTCCCACATCCCTGTCTCTGTTGAACTCTTGGATGACTGCCTGTAGCTTTCCCAAAATGGCCATGCCTGCTCATGCCACTTCAGTCCCCCAACATCCCCAGCACTCCTTGCCTTCTACTGCTGGGCACAGTGGGATGAGCACTCCAAAATTTGGTGATGGCAGCAGTTCCATCTGTCTGAGGAGGGGGAGGTTCCTGCATGATGGGAGTTTCCCTACTTTGCTTCCTCACTTTACCTTGACCATTCAGTACATGCACCCTTAGATCTATATGTACAAACATGTGTGCTTATACATACATAAATCTGTAAGTATACATCTGTTCTGTTTGTAGTACCCATTTAGCTTTTCACTCAAATCCAAACTATCTGAAAATTGGAATCTCTTAAAAGAATTGTTAAAAGTAAAGAGGAGGGGACAGAGACGGGCAGAAATGCAGCATCACTTTGCCGTGGCCAATATGGGTGATGGAATTTGCTCTCTCTGTGGTTTAGGCTGGTTTCAATGGAGGAAATCTCACCAACTTCTTTAGCCTCCCAGGCTCCAGAACTCTAGACATAGTCAATATCGAAGAAACAACCAATGTGAACGTCCCCGGGCGCTGGGCCTTCCGAGTGGATGGCAGAGAAATAGATCCGGCCCATGGCTGCAGCCTGAGAGGTAAGGGAGGAATGGCATTGCCTGTGCTCACATTTTGGGGTGCAGTGTAGCAAAAGGTGCTGCTGTTGGGACACTGATGGAGAGGTGCTGACTGCCCTGGACTGCTGCTTTTGGCCAAGGCATCTCCACAAGCTGCAGCTGTGGGACAGAAACACCAGAGTAGGTGCAGTCACTGCACATCTCTGAGTTGCTGCACCAACTTCTACTGAGAATCAGTGGCAACAAGGAAGGACCTGGGGACAGCAGTTTCCTCTTGCCCCCACAATAGGGAAGCTGGCCTTGTGGTCCCCTTTCCCTTGTTTCTGCAGGAGGAATAGCAGGCATTCCATGTGCCTGCACCAGCTGCAGAGCCTGTGTGTGTGTCACAGGCTGCACAGGGCTGTAAACACATTAATCAATGCACACAGTGGCTGCACAGGGACTCTGCTGCACAGAGATTATTGCATTGCCATTTGACAGCTAACACTGTCAGGAGCATCCACTGTGCTCCAGGAGTCTTTCTAGCAAGAGGGGATTGTCATTTGCTGATGGACACTGGAGACATGAAGCTTCTTTATGTCCTGGTTTAGGACTGTACCAAAGAAGGTCCACAAGACTCTGAGGCTCTTGCAGCCCCAGCAGAGTTTTAGGTCCAACTCCTCCAGCTGCTTCCAGCTGCTGACCCCAGGAAGAAAAGGCTGAACTTTGCACAGGGCCTGAAAGCCAATCTTGGCTTTGCAGGTGACAAGGGCAGTGCAGATAGATCTCATAACTGGATTTAAATGTCACAGTGAATGGCTGATCACCCTTTATGAGAGGAGATGCAGTACGAGGTGTCAGAGCCTTCTGACACTCCTTTCCCAAATCTCCCCCACCAGGATGGTTGGTGTGTGGGTCTCACTAAGAGAAGATGCTGTTTTTTGCGGGGAAGTGGGAAATAGCATATTTTTTTTGTAGGAGGCAGGGAAGAGTACAAAAGTTTAGGAGAGGTAAACTCAGGCAGTGCATGGTGGGAGCCACGTGGCTGAGAAGTGTGAAAGATGGACAGATGGAGGAGAGAGAAACTCTCCTGGGTACTGCCACCCTTGTTCTCCCATCTTCTCCCAGCCTCTCATGTCTCTCACTAGACAAACCTGCCTCCCTTTATAGTGCCACGTCTGCTCAGTCTGTGGGATCACTCAGCGTTCCTGTTGTAGCTCTGTGTGTGGGGGGAAGTTACTTATCAACAGCTCTTTGGTTTCCTGACTACTACGAGCTCTTTTTGAATGGGAGCAAATTGCTCCTGGGCAGCTGATGGCAGAGCCACTTTTTGACCAGTAAAGTTATTTGAAGAGGGGAATTATGGAGGTGGCAAAATGCTGAAGGACAGCACAAGTGCAACGACAGTGCTGGGAACAGCCTCCAAAGGGCTTTCCCTTTGGGAGAGCAGCACAAATGGCTCTTGTGCCCTGCATGACTGAGGCAGAACGAGAATGGGTGGTGTCCAAAATGTATGGAATACCCTTGAAGTTTTCCAGCCTGTGTGTCGACCATGGATTTGTGACAGCACTCACACCATTCCATGGACTTGTGTCACGGGTAGGACTCGAAGAGGATGGTGGACCACACACTGAAAACAAAGCTTGGGATTGCAGCACTTTGCTGAGTAACTCTTGCTGGGAGTTTGCACAAGGAAAGCAGCCAAGAAGCCCAGTGGCAAGACACTCTAGCGGGGGTCTTGGTCACAGGGCCAGCAGAGCCCTCCGAGGAGCACCTGGTGCCCTTGGCTCCGCTGTTAGAGAGGGGATGTAGCCTGGGTTTTTCCCCTTTCTGTCTTTCTAGGGCAGTTTCTCCGCCAAGGGGAGATCTTCTGGGACAACGCCAACTGCACCACCAAGTGCCGCTGCCTGGACCTCAGCAATGAGATCTCCTGCCAGGAGGTGGCCTGTGGGCCCTTTGAGGCGTGTGAGACCAAGGCCAGGTTCTTCCAGTGCGTGCCGGTGGAGAGCAGCACCTGCGTGGTGTTCGGAGATCCACATTACCACACCTTCGACGGCTTCCTCTTTCACTTCCAGGGTTCCTGCTCCTACCTCCTCGCCAGGCAGTGCTGGCCAGGCTCCCCCCTGCCCTACTTCAGCGTGGAGGCCAAGAATGAGAACCGAGGCGGCTCCTCCGTCTCCTGGCTCAGGGATATTTTTGTGGAGGTCTACTCGCACAAGATTGTTCTCCCCAAGGGCGGCTTTGGAAAGGCAAAGGTAAGAGCCCTGCTGGAAGGGGACAGCTTGCCAGGTCTGCTCCTCTGAGGGGGCAGCAACGCTGTGACAACAGCTTGGAGAGCATGGGATGGCATTTCTGGGCCTCGTGTGTCTTGGGGAGTGGGCACAGGTGACAGGCATGGCAGAAAATGCCTGTGGCTTAGCAGTGGCTGTCCTGTGCATGTCCCTCTCCCTAAGACCCCATCACGGGGCTGTACTCCCTGTGTCCCAGTATGAGGACTCTGCTATTTCATGCACTGGTGTAAAGATAGATGCAGGCACCCCCACAAATGCCAAGGCAGCGGAAAGAATCCAAGAATATTTATTTCAAAGTTGAGAACACAAGAAAAAACTTACAAAGGAAGAACCTTCTAGCAGTGCTGCAACAGCACTGGGCATGAGAAGGACGTGCCTCCTGATCTCTTCCAGGCTTCTTATCTTCTCTGTCCTCCCCCTTCCAGGCCCACTCTGCTGTGCCTGCCTGTAATATCTGTTTATCTTTTCCACATTCCAGAGAGAGAGAGAAACTGCATCTTTCTCTGGAATGCAAAAGAAGAAGGGAAAGAAAAACCTCCAACTATTTTTGAGAAAAGTACTCTTAGGCAGGAAAGTGAGAACAGCTCTTCATTACAAATTCTTCCAAGCAGGTACCTACCCCTGCAGCTCAGTCTCCTGGTGTTGTTCCCACAGGTGGATGACCTGGTGGTGTCCCTGCCCATCTCCCTGGAACTGGGCGCAGTCAAAGTCTACCAGAGTGGCCTGTCCACGGCCCTGCAGACGGACTTTGGGCTGCTGGTGACCTATGATGGGGAGCACTACGCCTCCATCTCCGTGCCGGGCACGTACATCAATGCCACGTGCGGGCTGTGCGGGAACTACAACAAGGACCCCGAGGATGACGCGCTGCGCTCGGACGGGAGGATGGCCACGTCCGTGCCCGAGCTGGGCGAGAGCTGGCAGGTGCCACACCCCGAGCGGAAATGCTCCACGGGCTGCGTGGAGAACTGCAGTGTGTGCGCCGCGGCCGCCGAGGTGCTGTACTTCGGCCCCGAGTACTGCGGCTTCATCAACAAGACCGGAGGGCCCCTCTGGGAGTGCAGCTCTATCGTAGACCCCACTGCCTTCGTCCACAGCTGTGTCTACGACCTCTGCAGTGTGCCCGTGTCAAAGGAGAACGGCACTGGCCTGTGCCAAGCCATCCAGGCGTACGCCACGGTGTGCCAAGCCCTCGGCATCTCAGTGGGAGAGTGGCGGACACAGACGGGGTGCGGTAAGTGTTGGTGTGTTTGTGCTGGGAGCCTTCCCCTCTGGAGGAGGGGAGTGATTTCAGGGGTTTGTCTGTGTGCCCAGCACTGCATGGCATTGGGGGGAAGAAATCCAAGGGAGGGATTGGAGGAGAGAGGTGCCTGAGGTGGAGGGATCTGGGAGAGAACCGGTTGGTCCTTCCTCCCCATGGCATCAGACTCTTGCTCCAGCAAAGGGGTGGTAGGTCAGGCATGAGGTGGGAGCTCCACATTGCTCTGCAGACAGTCAGGTGCCATGGGGAGAGATGGAGGCTGGACTGGGATGGGGACTGGCCATGGCACACTTCTCAGCCCACTCTCCTTGTGGCCTTAAGTGGCTGCAGACAGTTTTGTGGCTCTGAAGTTGTTTTGGAGAAGCCACTCTTGTGTGAGAGGAATGGCCAGGGAAGCAGAGAAAGGAAATGGAGGGGCTAATCCTACCCTCAAGCAGAGCTCATGGGTCCCTCTGTGCTGTCTCTGCTCTGTGTCAGTAGGAAAAGGGTAACTGGCCACAAACCGTGCCATAATATGGTGCCCCTGTTTGTGTCCCCTCTGCCCACAGAGATGGCCGTGCAGTGCCCGGAGCTCAGCCACTACTCAGTGTGTGCCAGCAGCTGCCCTGCCACGTGCTCAGATCTCACAGCCCCTCTGGCCTGTGCCACCCCCTGCACCGAGGGCTGTGAGTGCAACGAGGGCCACGTCCTCAGCCGGGACCGCTGCGTCCCTGCCTCGCAGTGCGGCTGCGACGTGGACGGGCGCTACTACCCCATCGGGGAGTCCTTCTGGGCATCCACGGACTGCACAGTGCAGTGCCAGTGCGAGGATGGAGGGGAGGCCAAGTGCTTCAACACCAGCTGCCCCGAGGGAGAGGTCTGCACCATCGAGAACGGCTACCGTGGGTGCTACCCCAGACGTGAGACGGTGTGTTTGGTGGGGCAGAGCCAGGTGCTGCAGACGTTTGATGGCATCACCTTCCCCTACCCGCTGGAACAGTCCTACACGCTGCTCAAAACCTGCCCAGAGAGGCCAGACTTCATCGAGGTGGACATCAGCCAGAAGAAGGCTGGCTCTGCTGCCAACGGGCCACGCGTGGTGCGGGTCCAGGCTGTCGGCCAGGAGGTGAAGATCGGAGGCACTCGCCTGTCAGACATTAAGGTAAAGGTGCTGCCCAGGGCCGGGGGGGAGGTGGCTCATGGTGTAATCCAGTATCCCCTTGGAGAAGGGCTCGTGGGTTTGTGGCTGAGAACCAGGCACCATGGTGGCACTTTTGGGGAAGCCCATGTGAACCATCACCACATGAGGGCTCTGAGTAGTTGCCGCAGCACCACTATTCCTGTTCGCTGAGTCAGTTGTCTCCTCTAACTTGTGTTTTTTCCCTGGAAAAAGATGCTCTCCAGGGAAGAAGCAAGGCAACAGCTGTATGCCTTCACTCAGGAGGCTCTGGGCCGGGCAGGCTGAGCCAGGCTCAGGAGGTGTTTAGTGTACTCAGCCCAATGTGGCTGGACAAAGTCATATCACCCTCCCTGAAGCATCTCAGCCTGCTTGTTCCTTGTAGGTGAATGGTTACGATGTGGAGCTGCCCTATTTCCACCCCTCTGGACGCCTGGAAATCTACCGTGGTGACAATGGCACAGTGCTGGAGTCAGAGGGGCTCCTGGCCATCAGCTACTCCGACCTGGGGCTCCTGCAGATCCGCCTCTCCACCACCTACTTCAACTGCACCGGGGGCCTCTGCGGCCTCTTCAATGGCAACGCCAGCGACGAGTTCAACCTGCCCAAGGCCAAGTTCACGGACAACCTGGAGCTCTTCCTGGAGAGCTGGACCACATTCGATGAGATCTGCAATGGCGAGTGCGGGGACCTCCTCATGGCTTGCAACAACGACTCGGAGCTGCTCAAGTCCTACAGGAGCCGCTCCAGCTGCGGCATCATCAACGACCCCACCAACAGCTCCTTCCTGGAGTGCCACAGCGTGGTCAACGTCTCAGCCTACTACAGGACGTGCCTGTTCCGCCTGTGCCAGAGCGGGGGCAACGTGTCGGAGCTGTGTGACTCGGTGGCACGCTATGCCAGCGCCTGCAAGAACGCCGACGTGGACATTGGCCAGTGGAGGAGCCACAGCTTTTGCCGTGAGTCCACCAAAGCTTTTAAGTGTCCAGGATGAGGAAAAGGAGATTTGGAACCCACCAAGCTTGGGCAGAGTCTTTTTTGTTGGTAGTTTGGTAGGGGTACAGAGGTAGGGCAGCTTTTCTCACGGGGTGCTGAATTTGCAGGCAGTAGTTTCTAAGTGTGCTGGTGCCAGCAGAGACACATTTCCCAGCAAAGCGATTTCAGGGTGGCATTTCAGGAGGCAGCAGAAGGTTTATGATGCAAGGTAGGAGCATTCCTGAGCTGCAGATGGTGTCTGGCAGTGCTGAGTGCCACCACCAGAGGATAATTTCCATAACACTGGTTTTTAGCTGGTGCTATAAACTTGCCATTGATGGGAGAACTTTCATAATGTGAAAAACCCCTACTGTGGAAGTACATGGTAGGAAGGCAGTGCCTGTGTCTGCTTCAGAGGCTTTGAGAGTGGGTTAGAGCTGGTTAGAGCACAGTGCTAATAATGGCAGGGTTGTGGGTTTGATCCCTGTATGGGCCATTCACTTCAGAGTTGGACTTGATGATCCTTGTGGGTCCCTTTCACCTCAGAATATTCAGTGATCTTGTACTGAAAGGTCTGTTTGGGACCCCTGTCCTTGTGCTCTCTGAAATGACAACAGGGGGTGCATTTGGCATGTGGCAGGGCTGTGATGGGAGGGGTGATGGCTGAGAGGAGAATGGGTTCCAAAGGGAGTGGGAAGAGCCAATGGCCAGCAAAGTGCTGGGACTGTTTCCCCTCTTGTTTTTTTGCCCCCGAATCAGTTCCCACTGGCCCCATTCCCACTTTTTGCCTGTTCCTCACCCTGTGCTGCCCCAGGGACTCACACCCCCTGTTTCCTGCCCTGCAGCTCTCGCATGCCCAGAGAACAGCCACTTCGAGGAGTGCCTGAGCTGTGTGGAGACCTGTGAGAGCCTGGCCTCGGGCCCCGTGTGCACCGACACCTGTGCCGAGGGCTGCCAGTGCGACGAGGGCTTCGCGCTGCGCGGCGCCCGCTGCATCCCCCGCAGGGACTGCGGCTGCAGCTTCGAGGGGCGGCAGCTGGCCACCAACCAGACCTTCTGGATGGACATCTCCTGCCACTTCCTCTGCTACTGCAACGGCTCCGACAACAGCGTGTACTGCGAGAACGTCTCCTGCAAGGACGACGAGTACTGCCTGGAGGAGAACGGCCTCTACTACTGCCACGTCCGCACCGATGCCTCCTGCATCATCTCTGGCTACGGCCACTACCTGACTTTTGATGGCTACTCCTTTGACTTCCAGAGCAGCTGTGAGCTGGTCCTGTGCACCACCATCTCCCGGCCCAGGGTGGAGCGCTCGGACACGTTCCCAGCATTCACTGTCACAGCCAAGAACGAGGACAGGGACACCTCTCTGGCGCTGTGGGTGAAACAAGTGGAAGTGGAGGTCTTTAATTACAACATCGTCATCCACCGTGCCTACAAATACACTGTGCTGGTGAGTGCAGGGGCATGAGGGCTGTGGTTATGTCTGTCTGTGTAGCTCCCAAATCACAGAGTGGTTTCTTAGGCTTTATGGTCTGCAAGGTTTTCCAGGGTTGGGAAGTGTGGATGCTTGGGCTCATCCCTAGGGTGCTGCCAGGCACAGCTTTGGGAGGGGGTGTCTGCTTTGGGTGCCTTCTTTTGGGTGTAGAGGCAAGGCCAGCAGGGACCTTGCTCTGGGAGTGCTTAGCTGCCCTCATTCCTGTCCTCCTGTGGCAGCTCCCATCACCATTCCCACTCACAGGATGTCTTGTTTCCTTCCCTGCAGATCAATGATGAGCGTCTCTACCTGCCCCTGAAGCTGGGCCAGGGCAAAGTGAACATCTTCGCCTTCGGCTTTCACATCGTGGTCGAGACCGACTTTGGGCTGAAGGTGGTGTACGACTGGAAGACCTTCCTCTCTGTCACCATCCCACGTGGCTTCCAGAACCTCACCTACGGCCTCTGCGGCCGCTACAACGGCAACCCCGAGGATGACCTGGTGGCCTCGGGTGGCACACTGGCCCCCAGCATCGCCGACTTCGTCCAGAGCTGGGCCAAGAGGGACGCGTTCTGCCGCGTGGGCTGCGGTGACCGCTGCCCAGCCTGCGGGAAGGTGGAAGGCTTCTGGAAGCCCCAGCAGCTCTGCAGCCTCATCCCAAGCCAAAGCGGTGTCTTTGCCAAGTGCCACAGCAAGATCAACCCCAGCTTCTTCTACAAGAACTGTCTCTTTGACACCTGTGTGGATGGGGGAGCCATGCAAACAGCCTGCAGCTGGCTGCAGAATTATGCCAGCACATGCCAAACACAGGGGATTGCCATTACTGGCTGGAGGAACTTCACCTCATGCTGTAAGTACCACCCTGCCTCCAGGTCCTTCTTTTTGTGGGGTGCCAGGGAGGGGAAGGCCCACAGCCAGGCAGCCAGTCCCTCCCGTGCTTGCAAGGTGAGGTGGAAGTGTGGGATCAAGTCTGGGACACTGTTTACAAGCTGCATGTGGTACAGCAGGAGCGGGGATGGAAAAGGAGAAGCCTCAGGCTCAGGATGTATCAGCCATCCCTCTGCTGTTTAACAGGAATTATATTAGTCAGCTTTGAAGCCAGAATGAGTTTGCTCTAATGAAGCTGCAGCCCCTTGTCAATAAGATTCCGATGCACTGTTCAATTAGGCTCCTGAGGATGGGGACTGCACGCCTCTCTGGCAGCCAATCTAGCTGGCAAATCAGATGGGAAGTAATTGTCTTTGCTAACAAGACTTAAAATTAAATTTGTGTCATTTTTCCTTCTGTCAAGCAAGCTCATGGCCCAGAGGCACCGCCCTCACGGGGTGCTGAGGCCACTGACTGGCACCTGTGGGACAGGTCTGCCTTGGTCCATGTGGGAGCCAAGTTGGTTTTGTCCATGGAGCTAATCTGTGCCTCTTCTGTCCCCTGGTACCACCACAGCTGTCAGCTGTCCCCCCAACAGCCACTACGAGAGCTGCGTGTCCCTGTGCCAGCCCCGCTGTGCCGCCATCCGGCTCAAGAGCGACTGCAGCCACTACTGCGTGGAGGGGTGTCAGTGTGACCCCGGGTACGTCCTCAACGGCAAGAGCTGCATCCTGCCCCACAACTGTGGCTGCTACTCCGACGGCAAGTACTACGAGGTACGTGCCCACACCCTCCTCTCAGGGCTTGCTCCCCCCTCTGGCTGGTATCTGTGCCTGAGTGGGGGTGACAGTCAGGCTGTCCCTGCAGGCAGGGAGGAGGGAGGTGACCTTCCGTGGTGTGCTGCATAGTGAGACTTTCTACCTGCAAAAATCATCGTGCAGATAGAAAGAGTGAGGGTCACCCAGATGTCAAGCATAGAAGGGAACTTGTGGAGGCAGGACGGATGAAGGGTTGGTGACTGAAAAGGCTGTTTGTGGTGAGTGCCAAAGTCCAGCACTGTATCACCAGTTGTTTTAGGTATTCCACACACAACAAATTCTTTTTCACATTAAATTTACTTATTTGTAGCTGCTGGATGTCACTCGGGAAGGAGTTTGATGCAGCAGAGTGCTGTGCTGGTAGCATTGCTCATGTTACAGTGGGTTGTATTTGGTGTCAGTGAAACTGTTCTGTGTAAGGTGCCTTTGCCAAGCCCCACACCCACAAGGAGCCAGTACTGGGGCAGTGTCATACAGGGTTCCAGACAGAAGGGCATGGTGGGACAGCAGAGTGCAAGAAAGAGGTGACTTTAGCACTGTGGTTTTTGTGTGTGTACCAGAGGAGAGGGAGGTTGTGGTGGCAGTGAAAGCATGCAGTTGCCTCATGTGTGTGGGTAGCAGAGATACTGCAAGGTACATTCAAGCTGTTCTTTGCACCTTTTTCTCTGTCCTTGTTGACTGTTCTCGCTTGTTGTGTGGGAGAGGGGCGTAACCCTAGTCCAGCAGTGCAGGGCAGGGCTCTCCAGCCCTGCCAGCCGGTGATGGGCCCCTCTTGCAGCCCAAGCAGCTCTTCTGGAACGGGGACTGCACCCGCCGGTGCCGCTGTTTCCGGCGCAACCTGATCCAGTGCGACCCGCGGCACTGCAAGTCGGACGAGGAGTGTGCTCTGCGCAACGGCGTCCGCGGCTGCTTCAGCACTCGCAGCTCCTTCTGCCTGGCGGCCGGAGGGGGCGTGTTCCGCACCTTCGACGGCGCCTTCCTCCGCTTCCCCGCCAACTGTGCCTTCGTCCTCTCCACCATCTGCCAGAAGCTGCCCGACTTCTCCTTCCAGCTCATCATCAACTTCGACAAGTGGTCCTCGCCCAACCTCACCGTCATTTCCCCCGTGTATTTCTACATCAATGAGGAGCAGATCCTCATCAGTGACAGGAATACCGTCAAGGTGAGGTCTCATCAGGGCTGTCTGCTTCCTCCAGGGCAGGGCTGGGGAGCAGGGTACCAGCTCCCAAATGGAGTGGGATGGCACTAAGCACTGCACAATGGCCCTAGACAACTGTTGGTGTTTTCACAGCTACATTAGTGGGAAGTACTAATGGAACCATTTTTGAGTGGCTTGGGCTCACATCCATAAGCAGAGGATATGGGAGGGACATCAGCTTTGTGTCCCCCTTGCTCCAGGTGAACGGCAGCCACGTGAGCATCCCCTTTGTCACGGGGCTTTCCACGAAGATCTTCAGCCAGGAGGGCTTCCTGGTCATCGACTCCAGCCCTGACATCCAGATCCGCTACAACGGCTTCAATGTCATCAAGATCACCCTCGGGGAGCGGCTGCAGAACAAGGTGTGTGGCCTCTGCGGGAACTTCAATGGAGACCGGACAGACGACTACGCGACGCTGCGGGGGCAGCCGGCGGTCAGCAGCGTGGTGCTGGCTCAGACCTGGAAAACCAACGGCATGCAGAAGAGGTGAGTGCTGGGACAGCCCTTCCCCACCGGGTGGGAGTGGGAGCAGGGCTGGCCCAGGAGCCCCCACGATGTGTGTGGTGCCCACAGCTGCAACGAGCTGCAGTACTCGCAATACGCCGCTTCCTGCGACAACGTCCAGATCCAGGAGCTGCAGAGCGACAGCTACTGCCTGAAGCTGACAGACATGAAAGGCTTCTTCCAGCCCTGCTACGGCCTCCTGGACCCACTGCCCTTTTACGAGTCCTGCTTTCTGGATGGCTGCTACAACCACAAGAAGGTGCAGCTGTGTGGCTCGCTGGCTGCCTACGGAGAGGCGTGCCGCACCTTCGGCATCCTGGGCACCGAGTGGATCGACAAGGAGAATTGCTGTAAGAGCACCAGGGGCCGGCTGGGGCGAGGGGAGCTTGGACTGCAACCCTGCCCTGCGCTCTCAGGGTGAAGGTTGTGTTTGTGCCCTGTCTTGTGCTGTTTAGCAGGAGTGGTGGAGGATCCCTGCGTGGGCGCCGACTGCCCCAACCGCACGTGCGAGCTGGACAACGGCGGGGAGCTGTGTGGCTGCATCGAGCCCCCGCCCTACGGAAACAGTGAGTGCCCTGTCCTGCCTGGGGGGCTGTGCCGAGGGCTGTGCTGGCCCATCCTACCACCAGAGCTTGGGGAAGGAGGTGCTGAGGGCTGGGACATCTGCCAAGATGGGTTTTCATGACTTTGCACAGATCAGGATGGGAGCAGGGAACAGGTTTTCTGGGGTGCTCGTTATGGGCATCTCTGGCTTGGGAGCTCTTAGAGCAGCAGGGATGTAGGATGGGCAGGGCACACACAGGAGGTGATCCCAGCCCATTTCTGGTGGTGAGGAGGAGTGCTGGTGTGGGCCATTTGTAGTGATCTGAATTTGTCTTGCCCTCTCCTCCAGCCACCCATGACATCATTGATGCCGAGGTGACCTGCAAAGCTGCCCAAATGGAGGTGTCCATTTCGAAGTGCAAACTGTTCCAGCTGGGCTTTGAGCGTGAGGGGGTGCGGGTCAATGACCGCCACTGCCCTGGCATCGAAGGGGAGGACTTCATCTCCTTCCAGATCAACAACACCAAAGGCAACTGTGGCAACCTGGTGCAGGTGAGCCAGGACATGGGGCATATAGCACTGGGAGAAGGGGCCAGTCCTCCACAGCAGCCCACCCTGACACCAGGGTTAGGGCAAGGCTGCACATTGATGCAAGCAATGCTTGGGAACTCCTTTTTTGGGGTGGGGATTGACCCAGGGATAGAGAGAGAGCAGAGACAGGTCTTGGAGAGCAAGGATTATGCCTCATGGTTCCTAGCCCTGCCATTCCATGCCCTTTTGGCCAGAGGCAGTGGACTGGCAGCAAGAGCCTTAGTGTCACACAGCTTGTTGAGAGGCCAAGGTGCCTTGAGGAGCAGAGGAGGAGGTGGCCAGTGTCGAGCAATGCCCTGTGTTCCTCCTGCAGTCCAACAGCACACACATAGTGTACAAGAACACGGTGTGGATCGAGAGTGCAAACAACACCGGCAACATCATCACCCGGGACCGGACTATCAATGTGGAATTCTCCTGTGCCTATGAGCTGGACATCAAGATCTCCCTGGATTCAGTTGTGCGGCCCATGCTCAGGTGGGAGCCAGGGCCAGTTACACAGGCATGGGGGTGCACAGACAGGTGGCCAGGCAGAAGGGTTCCAAAGCAAGGCCCCAGTTTGGGGTCTCTCAGCCTTTGCTCCATCTGAGCCTGTATCTTTTTGTCCTCATTAGCGTGATTAACCTGACGGTGCCGACGCAGGAAGGGAGCTTCACCACCAAGATGGCGCTGTACAAGAACTCGTCCTACAAGCACCCCTACCGGCAGGGCGAGGTGGTGCTCACCACCAGGGACGTGCTCTACGTGGGAGTCTTTGTTGTGGGGGCCGACTCCAACCACCTGATCCTGATGCTGAACAAGTGCTACGCGACCCCGTCCCGGGACAGCAACGACAAACTGCGCTACTTCATCATCGAGGGCGGGTGAGTGACCAGGGTCAGCGCGGCCTGGGGGTTTCCCTGGGGTCTGTTGGAGAGGGTGCTCAGAGAGATGTTTGGAGCAGGGACCTTTGGCCAATGAGATGGTTCCAAAATCTGGAAAGGGAGGGGAACAGGGCAGCCAGTGCTGTTCAGGCAGGACTAATTTTCTTAGCATAGAGGTTGAGTGTCAACAGAGTCCCAGAGGTGGAGAGAGGTGCCCTTCCTCGTGTCACTGAAGTTATGAGCAACAGGATATCTGTAGGAAAACGGGGGGACATGGATCAAAGCACAGGCATTTTGGGAAGTGGGGGCACAGTGAGGTTGGAAGTCCCAGAGAGAGGTTACATGTTGAGGCCCAATGCCCTTGACCAGACAAACCATGGATCTAAACATGCCACTTGGGGACTCAGGGTGAACAGGGACATGGGAGAGTGGTGTCCTTGGAGGGAGGCTCCTGGTCATGGGAGGGTTGTGGTGAGCATCAGTGCTTTGCACAGGTGCCAAAACATGAAGGACAACACCATTGGCATAGAGGAGAACGGGGTGTCATTGACGTGTCGCTTCCATGTCACTGTGTTCAAGTTCATCGGGGACTATGACGAGGTCCACCTGCACTGCGCTGTCTCACTCTGTGATTCAGAGAAATACTCCTGCAAAATAGTGAGTGGGGCAAGGGCAGAGGGGTGGGCTGCTTGATTTGAAGGGCTCTGTCAGTGCAACAAGCCAAGCTGATGTGGCATCAGAGAGGCGACCAGAGGTGCATCCCTGGGGGTGAGAGCGGGAGAGTTGTGTGTCCCACAGACAGTGGGAGGAGAGGCTCTGCCATGGGTAGGTCACTTCAAGAGCCTGATTGTAGGGTCCCTTTAGGATCTGGGCTGGACTGAGGGGCACAGAGAGGGCCCAGCCAGGACTGAGGGTGACAGAGGTGGTGTTTATTCCTGAGCAGAACTGCCCTCAGCACACGAGGATGGCCAGTGCATTCACCGAGGAGTCCAAGGAGCAGATCCTCTCTGTGGGGCCTATCAGGAGGAAGCGTAAGTGTGTGTGACCTCAGGGAATGTTGGGGGCCTTGTCTGCTGTCCCAGTCTCAGGCAGCCAAGGACTGGGAGCTTGGGGTCTGTGAGCATTGCTCAGGTGTCCCCCTTTGCTGTTTGTGCCCAGGGTCGGACTGGTGCGAGGACAATGGTGGCTGTGAGCAGATCTGCACGAGCCGGGCGGATGGACCTCTGTGCAGCTGTGTGACAGGGACACTGCAAGGGGACGGCAAGAGCTGCAGGGGCAAGTACCAGGGCTGGGGCAAGCACAGCAGGGGCTCCCACACCCCAGCCAAGGGGCTGTAGGGGGGAGCAGCCTGGGAAAGGTGGCTGGAACATGCCGTGTGTTGCAGACAGGAGGGAGGTGGAGGGCAGGAAGCTGTTCTCAGTACCTGAACACTGAGGCCAATGATGGCAGACTTGGAAGAGCTGGCAGTTGGAAAGGAAAGTGATGGTCTATAGCATGGTGCAGGACAGCCACAAGGCAGGGTGGAGACCATGGGCAGTCTGGAGACTGACTAAGGTGCTTATGGGAGCAGGGCTGGAAACAAGATGGGACGCCAGGGAGGGTGCAAGACTGACACGGTTTGTGGGGTGTCAGGGGAGGAAGGAACCCGTTCTGTGTGTGCCAGGGCCCCAGCTCACATGGGTCTTGCTGTGTTGGCAGCCTCCAGCTCTTCAGGGGAGCACCGTGCCCGAGTGACCCTCGTGGTGGCGGCCCAGCTGTGGCTGTGGCTGCGCGCGGCTCGGCGGGACCTGACCTCGTAGGTGCGGCTCTGCCGCCCAGCCAAGAACTGTTCTCGCGCCAGCCTGAGTCTTTGTAGGGTAGGAGACAGCCCCCCACAGTGGCCAAGCTGCCTCCAACCCAGCCTGCTGCCAGGAGGGAAGAGGGATGGCACCTGCAGAGAGCCCGGATGAGGACCCGGACGTGACGGTGGCACACGGCGACACAGAGGCAGCAGCAGCAGCAAGGCAGAGCTGGATGTTTGCCACCATCCATGTGGGACTGTGGGATGGGGGGGGGTTGTGGGTTTCTGTCTTTGGTGTGGACTCAAAAAAGGGGTTTTGCAGCTTCCCCCAGGCTTTCCCTTGTAGCTGCACTGTGGGTGGCCCACTGTAGGTGGCTGTTGGTAGTGTGGGACAGGCTGGAGTGTGTGTCCCCTTGCATGGATAGCTGAATGTTTCCACAGTCCTTGGGAGCTGCCATCAGGCTCTTACAAGCTCATGGACTCAGACAGAGGTAGGTGTTGGGGCACAGGTTGTGGGCCAGAGCAGTGCACTGTCATTGCCAGGTGTTGTGACACCTTGAGACTGTGTCACCCTCTGGCTCTCTGGAGCAGAGGTGGTGTTGAGATTTGTGCTGGAGAACCAAACTCACCCCCAGGGGTCTGGAAGTCCTGTTATTGTGCTGTGGTAGTGACAAGTCAGTCCCAATATTTGGCAAAACCTGCTTTCTGGTAGGCAGGAACAAGAGCCAGGGAAATGAGGGATGGAATTCCTGCCGTATTTGCGTGCTGTGCCACAGCAGAGTCGTTGGAGGGTCAGAGCAGGGTTGGGGGCTGCAGGCACAGGGCAGCATTGGGGGTGCCTGGTGCAGGAGCCAAGAGCAGCCTTGGGGTGCTGGTGGGTGTGGGGGGCTGTCGGTGTGGGTGTCTTGTCTTGTGTTTGTACTCTGTGAAATGGCTGCGTGGGAATAAAAAGTGTTGTAATCCTTCGTAAGCTCCGTGGTCCTGTGTGATGGGGGCGAGGGTGGGGAGAGGCAGCTGGGGCTGGAGGGACACACAGGGGCTGGAG
>JAOXXN010000290.1:2853484-2912696 GCA_026770055.1 Myrmophylax atrothorax
TCGCGCCGCGCCGCGCCCGCCGCAGCCCATCCAGGTGTACGGACAGGTGAGACCCCCCGCGGGAACCCCGCGTGCCATCGGCCCCACCGCCCCGTCCTTCCTCGGGCGAGCGCTGGGGACGCGGGGAAAGGAAAAGGGGGCGCAGCGGGTCCCGCGCGGGGAAGGGTCGGAGCGGGGGTCGCCCAGCAGCTCGTTCGCTGCTCCGGTCGGGTGTTTGGGCGCTGCCGGCAGCTATTCCCGCAGCCCGGCTCTCCCCCAGGGCCAGCTCGCCCCGGTGGCACTGTCACCTTCGCCCCTACACTTGCGTCCCCCAGCGAGATGCGCTCCCGGCGGGAGCAGCCAAGGGCACGCGCTGAGTGAGGAGCACGGGCCGCTCATTCCCGGCGCTGGATCGGCCGGAGGGAGCGCGTTCCCTGCGGGCAGCGGGCGGGAGGGGGGCAGCGGCTCTTTGGGGATGCTCGCGATGAAGGTCCCTGCGCTCGGAAAGCCGGCACAGGGAGGTGACCCGGGAGAGGACGTGGCTATTTGTCCGTCCTCGCTGCGTGTCTCAACCATCCTCCACTGATCCTTGGAAAAGAGGGGGAGCGGGGTTGCTCATCGCAGGAGAACACAGAAACTCTGTTTCTGAAAGTATCCCTGCTCGGGCTCGATTCTCTGGCAAGTTTTGCTGCCGGAACCATAGAGGGTCCCCCTCACCCCCTCTTTTCCAGGCAAGCATCACTTTAGGGGTGATGAGGAATTACACTCGGACTTTTGGGTGCCTGCCATGGGAAGCTTCAGCCTTAAAGAGTCTGCTTTATCTTTTGAGTATCCACATGCTGGGCTACATTTCACTGCCCTACTTGACTCTCCTTGCTGACACTGTGTCCCATGACGTGCCTAAAATGCTGCTGAAGGGGGAGACTGGTCCATGGAGGGACAAGGCATGCTCAAGGAGAGGCTTTGAGCCTTCAGTGACATCTGTGTTTGCCTCCTCGGGTAGTGCTTTCCTTCTGCTGCCCTAGAATTTCCCCTTTTTGATACTTGTAGGATAATGAGGAGCTGGTCATGAGGCAGGGCTGGCCCTGGAGCTTCTGAAGAGGCACATTCAGGGCTGGTGCTGCTCCTAAAGCCCGTCTTTCTGGTCTCTTGTTTAGGGAAAAGCTGTTCCTCCTCCCCTTGAAAATCTGCTTCGCCTCCTCTACCTCCTCAACATTTGGCTGTTTTTAGCACAACACAGCTACCCCCATTTTAGAAAAAAAACCATGACACTTGTCTCTCATCTACAGAAAGACATTTGTAGCACTTTCCCTTCTGTCTCCCCGTGGCTTTCATCCAACCCACCTGCCAGGTAGAGCTGCTTTGGCAGGAGCAGCCTGTGCCACCTGGACATGTAGCTGCAGGTCCAGGAGGGTGCAGCGACCCTGTCGCTATCCAGGACAGGACTAATAGGAAGCAGTGGGAGTTCAACAGTTTGCCACTCTTTGGGCTTTTCCTCATTGCCTTAAGCCTTCAGAGGGGATTTGCCTGGGGAGTGAAGCTGCTTTTGCTACAGGCATAGCAAACAGAACCTGTTCCTTCTTCTGCTTTGAGGCAGGTCACAAAAAACCCCCAGATATGTCACTAGGAAAAGTTGTTTGTCACTAAACAACAGTTCTCCCAAATGCTACAGTGATTTAAATCAGAGTCTGCTTTAATAAAAGGTGCAAGAAGGAGCCCAAGTGTCCCAGCCTGTCACAGACCTGAGCACACAAATTACTAATGCCTAGTAAGCCAGAATGCTGTGCAGCTCAGTGCTTGGGGGTCTCGTGCCTTGTCACAAGCACCTAACAATCCCCATGTCCCCACCTCTGCCAGATCTCTGGCACTCTGATACCAGCATAAAATCCTGAGGCAAAGCAGTCCTCTCTCAGGGACATCATCTCAAGGGGCAGTGCTTGGACCGAGCATCCGTGTGGCGTGTCACTGCAGTCCCTTATCTGGGACACATCCTGCTCCTGTGAGTTTGGCAGATCACTTCGCCATATGCTGGGCACTGGCTCATGCCCGAGACTCCCTGTCCTTCCCTGGTTCTTGACTGCAGACCTGAAACAGGCTCGTGGGACAGCCCAGAGCTGAGGCAAAGCACCCTCGCCTGGGTGCTGCTGTGGGTGATGTCACCAGAGAGAGAGACGCATTGTACCGGCTGGAACCAAGGGGGGGAACAAAGTCCAAACCCTTTGTGGCTCCTTGGGAGCCAAACGCGGCTTACTCAGCACTATCAGGAACAGGCTCAGAGCCCTCTTGCCCCAAATGCCAAAACCACAAGCACAGGAAGTTACTTGGACTCCTCACCTGGGTCCTCCCCCACTGCCAATCGCATCTTTGCCAGCCAGGCTGCAGCAAAACTTTGCAGGATCTCAGCAAATAACAAGAACAACAGCCTAAACCCCTGTGCCTTTGTGGCTTTTCCTTGTTCTTCCTGACTCCAAAGCACCAGCAACCGAGACCAAACACACGACTCCAGAGACCGTCAGCTTGGAGACAGAGTGGGTTTTGTTCCCGTGCACGGCCCTCACCTCCACAGGACTCTTGGTGAGGGTGACAATGGACAGACTGTTACAAAGCAGGCATGACATGAGACAGGACTTCTCTCAGATGGCACTGACAGCAGAGACACATCCCCAGGGCAAGGCAGCTGCTGCCTGCGCCCCCTTGGGTGCTCTCTAAACCCCTTCCAGCAGCTACAGCACTGCACCCTCCCCTCCTCTTCATGGAACAAGCCCCTGCTACTCATCTGTAGCCCACCCTCCTGTCCCTAAGAGTCTCTGTTCTCTTGCCTGCACATCCCTGCTCAGACTTAGATACAGGGCTTGGCTCCAGGATTTCACATTTCCATGGAACATCCCCCCCATCCCACATGACTCCTGTCTCCTGGGTGAACACTTAGTGCTACAACCAGGGAAATGGAGAGTGGCTGCTTTGGCTGCCTCCGTGTGTGCTGGGTCCAAGGGTGTTCTGTGGCCCTGGGGAAGGCTCTGCAGGAGTGTCACGTCTCAGCCACAGCAGAGTGAGAAGTGTTGGGGTATTAAGTCCTGGGGGGTGAAGGAAGGGAGCACAGTGACCAAGAGCATTTACACTGCTGTGCTGCTAATACAGATCCAACCTTTACCTGCAGATATCCCTTTAATTCTTTGGAAAGGGTTTATTCAAAGCCACCTCCAAAAGCACACAGTTCACAAGAAATCTTTGCCTTAAACCATACTGGGATAAAAGACATCTTATCCAACTGCTGGTGGCTACTGTGGAAGCCAGTTCATCCTCTGTGCTGCCCCTGCAAGGCCTTGAGCCTCTCCCAGGCTCATAACCTGTGCAGGGCCATCACCTCTGTGCCTCCCTGTCCCCTGAACCACTGTCAGTGCCTGCCCTAACATCAGCTCAACTCTTACCCTTCTGGGGGGAACCTCCTTCATTGCTCTCAAGCTTCCTGTTTCCCACTGATCACCCATCCTGGCTTTGAGGAAAAGCACCAAGTTTGCATCATTTCCAGGCCATTTACTATGAAATGACCTTTCTCCAGCCCACCACTTGACCTCGATGCTGCCCTTGCCTCTGTGCCGATAAAGACCTCAGATAACCTCCCCACAAGGTGCAAGCTGGCAAGAGAGCCTTTCTTGCAGAGAAGACAGAAAGTGCTTTGCAGGGTAAATGCCATCCAGCCCTGGGAATGCAAACATCAGTCACGCTGCATTGGCATTGAACCGTACTTAATTTTGACCTAGTTTGCCAGCCTGGCAGAGCCCATCCCTCCTTAGGCTTTAACCTTCTAGAGGTGCCCTGGGTGCTGGTGGCACATCCCAGCCACATCCTTTACCTCCTTCTTCGTTCAGCAGATACCCCTCCCTGTCTGTGTCTTTCCCAACCATCCTGGGAAGGCTCTCTGCTCCCAGCACTTGCTTTTTCCCTGAGCTTGCTGGGAGACACGGATGTCTGGAAGCCACACAGTTCTGCTGCTGGCACCTTTGTGGCTGGGAGAGGTATTTGTGTGTTTAGTCATTGTTTCCCCTTCAGCAGGTTCCTCATGGATCGTGGTGTCCCAGGGGGCATCACTTAAGCTTTCCAGAGCTGCAATCACCAGCTCGTGGCACACCTTAGACCTCTCCTGCAGCCTCCCTCTGTGCCTGGGTTATGGGGGAGTGAATTTCAGCAGCACTTCCCCAAATCTGCTGGGGCAGCCTCCATCCCATCACATGCCCTCCCCTCCATCCTCATCTCCAAGACCTTCTTCCTAAGGGACAAGATTATTTCTGAGTCCCTGCCCAGAGCCTGATCTTCCCCCTCCCTTACCTTTCCCTTTCTCCTAGAAACAGCAGCTAAGGGAGAGCTCTGCTGGTGTAGCAGAGAGGAAACAGCCCTGTGAGCAGACGATTTCAGCATTAACAGAATTAACACAGGCCTGGCACTCTCTGGAATGAGTCACCCGTGTTTCATATCAGTGATTTCAGACCCTGACATTTGCAGTCCAAGCCACAGGCAGCACCACGGCAGGCACAGGCTGTATTCTAAAATCCCGTGGCAGGGCTGGGAACAGATGCTGGGGAGCAGAGCAGAAGGTGCAGTGATGAAGCTGCAGTGGGAGCGCAGGGCGAGTGCAGAGCCACCCGTGACACCCACCCTGGGGCAGCCTATTGCATAAGCCTTGCTGGGGGCAGGCAGAGGAAACGGGGACAGAAACCCCAGCACTTGTCAGCTCTGGCCTCCAGTGAGCTGGAATGATGAGGAGGAGCATGGTGAGAGCATCTTTCCTTTTAAAAGTCAGCAGAGCGGTGGGTTTCTGACCCCTCCCAGCAGTTGCTTTCTTTAGCCCTATCCTCATTCCCCCAGCCACTGGGGACAACATTTCTAGCCCATTTCACCTCCACAAGCAGCCCTGAAGCCAAGATCTGAGCTGAGAGCAAAGCTTGGATGGTTTCAGCACTGCTCACAGCCTAGAGGACCCTTGCTCTCTGATACCCTCCTTACCATACTGCAGTAATAACCTGCTAACTGTCCAGAAATTTCCTAGGAACTACATTTTATTTGTAGGCATCATGTTTTCAGTTGTGCAGCCAGGGTGGAAAAATGCATAGGTGATCCCCAGGAATCTTTACTGTGCACACCCCCCAGTTTTACAGCACTGAGCCTCAAAGCCCTGAGCAGTCACAGTGTGTCACCTCCTGATTAATCACGAGCTGTGGTCCCAGACCAATGGCTGGAGCATTAATCCTCAACCAAGCAAACCCAGCAACATACACAGTGAGCTCCCAAGTGCACAACACCAAGAATAGCCCCTAATGCTGTCCTGTCACTTGTCACCACTCTTAGCAAGCCTGCAGTATTTCTGCTTGTGGTTCATCACAGCTCACAGTGCGATTTCTGCACAGGGAAGTCAAGCTTCCCACGCGCAACAGCTCACTGAGGGCTCCCAGGCTGCAATTCAAGGTCCTCTGGTGATGGAAATGCTTCAGAGGAGCTGCAGTGAGGTGCCCCTGCCAGAGTCACATCTCCTGGCCAGCCTGCACCGTGCTGGAGCTGGGGCTTTTCACAAACACTGCAGCTTGTCATGTGTGAGGGCTGAGCCACCTCCGCAGCTAAAATCCTGCCCCAACCTCTCCATCTGGGCATAGGAACAGAGGGGGATGTGCCAGGAAGGGAAGCTGGCATTTAGGTATTTCAGGTGCCAAAGAATGTGGATCAGGACACTTCCCCCAGCCCCAGATGCTTGAGGAGCTCCGCACTGCACGCTACACACCCAGACCTGCTCACCTGCCAACAGCCATCACCTCTCCAGGCTCAGCAAGGCAATACCTCAGCATCCCAACAACAACCTCTGCCAGCCCAGGCTGCAGCACTCGGGCTCCAGCTGCATCCCCAAAGCTCATACCTGCTCTGGGGCAGCAGCTCCAGGGACTGTCGTCTTCTCATCCCATTGCTGCAAGGCATTCGTTTGTTGGCAGATACTGTTAAGAAAAAATAAATACATGGTTTGAGCAAAACTAGCAGCACTAACTACATTAACCAGAGTTGCAAGCAGCCTCTGCTGTGTCTTGGCTCCAGTTTTCCCCTCCTGGACTTCATTTGGCACCTTACGTATTAGGAGGACAAATTAGAATTTCATGCATATTTCATATACACTTAATCACTTGGCAAAGACCAAAACACTTCCCCATTAAGTGGAATTTATGCTAAACGCTGTTTCCATTAGGCACCAGTCATTGCCTGTTCATAGGTTAAGCAGTTCCCAAGGAAGGTGTCCCCTGCTAGGGGAGGCTGTGGCAGTGGTGGGCTCCTGCCAAACGAGCAGCAGGGCAGGATTCCTCCCGTCAGGGCCAACAGCAGCCTCACTGCAAAGCTGTTCCCCAAAAACCATCCTGAGCAACGGGCCATCAGGTGCTTCTCACCCAGGGCACAGTGCAGTGAACAGCAAACACTCAGGGTGCTGTTTGTGGCTCCCCTGAGCCATTTGGGTCCCCACAAAGCTCTGCAGGGCCAGAGCAGGGCTGCAAAGCAGCAAACACAAATATATGAGGCTCTTGAACTTGAGATGCTGCTGCCCCAGCCCTTCCCCAGGGACTTACAGCATCCTTGTGCTGCTCCTTCTCTAGGAAGACATGCCCAACTGTCTTCAGCTACTCCACACCTTTCTGTTGAGCACTCAGTGCTGCTTTCCCTCCCTTCTACCAGAGAACAAAACCCTACATGAGTCCAGTTGGCCTTTATATAGGGGCTCTGCCCTAATCAGGCTGCCTGAGTTCACATGGCTTCTAAGGGTAACAGAACTCAGCTGGCTCCCCTGAATCCAAACACATGACCCCTGTTTTCTGGGTTTCACTGCACTTTCCAAGTCTCCCTACTCCAAGAAGGGGTCTCTGTGTCCTTCAGGTTACAGGAAAAATACCTGTAGATGTTTACTGTTGAGGTTAAAGCAAGGTGCACATAGGAGTCTCCTTTGGTGTTCCTGCTTTTGAAACTCCTAGTGTCGGATTTCTTGCAGAAAAGAAAAAAGTACTATTAAAATTGTCACAGAGGTTGTAACAAGCCACTCTTGGCTGAGGGGAAAGACAGGGCCAAGTTTTGGGGTTCCCAGCTCTGCCAGACTTCAGCCCAGCCACAGCTGGGAACATGGAAAAGCTGCACCCAAAATAACTAATAGAGATGGAGGAGGTTTAAACGGGGTTATCCTGCTTTCAAAGGAGAGCAGAGGGCTCGGGGCTGGGAGCACAGAGCTGCTCTGGATTCCAGCCCCGAGGCAGTCTGCCTGCTGTCCCAGTGGGCAGCACGGTTCCTCCTTCTCCGCCCTGTTTCTCTGCATCCTCAAACAGCGGCGCTGCTTTTCCCGGCGGGCACAAAGGGCTCTCTCTGCTGCCCAGCTTTGCTTTGGAGCTGCTGCTGCCTGACCTAAATCTCGGCTGGGTTTGGCTCCTGGGTGTGCCCCGTGGGGGCCCTGCCCGGGCAGGTGGGGGTGCAGTGGGGGGCACTGACCCAGGGGCACCAACCCCAGGGGTATCAGCCCAGGGGCACTGACCCCAGGGGCACCGACCCCAGGGGCACTGACCCCACGGGCACCGACCCAGGGGCACCAACCCAGGGGCACCGACCCCAGGGGCACCGACCCAGGGGCACCAACCCCAGGGGTACCAGCCCAGGGGCACTGACCCAGGGGTACCAGCCCAGGGGCACTGACCCCAGGGGCACCGACCCAGGGGCACTGACCCCAGGGGTACCAGCCCAGGGGCACTGACCCAGGGGCTGCTCGCTGGTGGGTTTTGATTGGATTTTTTTCCCCTTATGTGAGCCTATTGCATAAGAGGGATTTGAGGGCTTCTGCTTTGCCCCCCCTCCAACTCTTCCAGAATAAAGACCTTGTTTTCCCAGTGTTTCCCTTGGTTGCTGGCGGAGGTTGAACCAGCCCCTTCCTTACCCTGTGTGCTCCTTGCTGCTCGTGGGGTCAGTGGGAGCTGCAGTGTACCAGGCCTAAGAAGGGCTTATCCCTGGATTTTTGCAGCTTCCCAAGGCCCCGAGCTCAGGGTTAGCAGCCAGCACTGAGCCGTGCCGTGTGCGAGGGCTCAGGCACGCATGTCCTCTGCTGCTGCTGCTGAGCTGCTTCCCCAGGCTCTTCCAGCAAGGCTTGCCTGGCCCTGCCTGCTGGGGACAGTCCCTGTGGGTTTGCCCTGCGCCTCCAGCTCCCACTGGAGATGCTGTGAGAGCTTCCCCATGGAAACCAGCCCTGGCACAGCACTGCCAGATACAGCACGGGAATAACGGGGTCACGTATAGCTGTGTGTGCTGCAAACACAGGGTGGAATCATGGAATATCTGAGCTGGAAGGGACCCACAAGGATCATCAAGTCCAGCTCCTGTCCCTGCACAGACACCTCAACAATCCCACCCTGTCCCTCAGAGCGTTGTCCAAACCCTCCTGGAGCTCTGGCAGCCTCGGGGCTGTGCCCACTGCCCTGGGCAGCCTGGTCAGTGCCCACCACCCTCTGGGGGAAGAACCTTTTCCTGAGATCCAACCTGAGCCTCCCTGACACAGCTCCAGCCCTTCCCTGGGTCCTGTCACTGGTAAACAGAGCGAAGAGACCAGTGCCTGCCCATCCCCTTCCCTGACTTTGTTTCCCTGTGGCTCTTTTGCCTCATCAGCCTGATACACTTCTCAGCCCTTGGTTTTACTTTTCATTCTCATCATCCCCTGAAACCTGTTTCTCTGAGAAAGAATAAAGGGAGAACTAACCTTGTTAGGCACATTCTGCCAAGATGTTCAGGAGAGATGCTGCTTTGAAAGGGTTTCCCCAAAGTCCATGTATTTTCTGAGCAGGTGTTCACTCTCCAGCCGTCCCTGTGGGTGAGACTGTGGCTCAGGGTGCCCTTTTCCTTGGCATTGCAGGTCAGCCTCAATGATTCCCACAATCAGATGGTCGTTCACTGGGCGGGAGAGAAGAGCAACGTGATCGTGGCCTTGGCCAGAGACAGCCTGTCTTTGCTGGGCCCAAAAAACAGTGATGTAAGTAATACAGCCTGGCACTGTCTGGGCACCTTCTCAGCTTCTGGGCCAGGCAAGGTGATGGTCTTGTTCTTGTGTGCTTGGAAATTAAAGAAAACCCCATAAATTTGCACAACCCCCCCCATGTAATACCATCTGTGATGCCCGTGGACTCAAGGCAAGGTCATGCAATCTCTAAGGCTGCCCTGCCTTGTAGTTTTCTCAGTTTTTCCCAAATCTGTCAGCAGGGAACCCAGAACTTTGTGCTCCTCACTCTGGGGCTTCTCCTTTGCAGGTTTACGTTTCTTATGACTATGGGAAGAGTTTCAAGAAGATTTCAGAGAGGTTCAGCTTCGACGGGGGGAACGGCAGCGAGGTGGCCATCGCCCAGTTCTACCACAGCCCAGCTGACAACAAGAGGGTGAGGGGATGTGGCAGTGGCTGTGTGGCCCTGCTGACACCCAGGGCACCCCTTGGGCTGGCCTGAGGGTCCCTGGGGCAGAGGTGGGGTGTACCAGGCATGCTGCTGTACCTCCTGTACAGTTCTGCAATGCTCAGGAGCATCAGAGCATGGCAGGAGGGGGAGCAGCTGGGACAGCCAAAATCCTCTTTTCCTGACTTTGCCCTCCCGAAGCATCCCCTGGGCTGTGTAACCTTTGTCACTGCTAGTGTGATCCCTGCTCTTACTTCCTGCTTTCCTTCTTTCTTACCTGTCCCTCCTTTCCCAGTATATCTTCGTGGACGGCTTTGTCCCGTACCTCTGGATCACCACCGACTTCTGCAACACCATTCAAGGCTTCTCCATTCCCTTCAGAGCTGCTGATCTGCTCCTGCACAGCAGGAATGCCAACCTCCTCCTGGGCTTCGACAGGTCTCATCCTAAAAAACAGGTGAGCACTTCAGCTGAGATGGAGACCAGCATCCTGCCTCTGCCCTGCTGTGCCACTCCCAAGGCCTGTTACATCTCCCACAGCTGAGTCACCCCGCTTTGTGCCAGGGCTATGTGGGTTCATGTTTAGGGTGTCTGCCCTTGGCTTACTGCATGCAGAGCTGCCCCACATTGGCCAGGACACCCCCTGCCCTCCAGCTATAGCACCTGCAGGATGGCTGCCTTATTTCCCATCCCTTCTCCTTCAGTTGTGCTGGTCCCCCACCCACGTTGCTCTGACTGTACCGATCCCCGCAGCTCTCGTGGTCAGAACTCTGCACAGAGCTCTGGCAGCCCAGGCAGGGTGACCTCTGCAGAGCTTCCTGCAGGCATGTGGCTTGGCTTTGGACCTTGCATAACAGATTCCTTCCTGAAGACAAACACTTGTGTTTTCCCTGGAGCTGTCGGGTAAAGACTGTAAATAGTTACAGCATCTTCAGGTAGACTCAGGCAGCAGAAGGAAAACCTGGAGGGGAAATAAGCAGAGTGCACACACAGTCTGTGCTGTTCCCAATCTGGGTGTAGCAGGGAGCCATTGGGAGCCACTGGTGCCTTCCAGGCACCATCCAGGGATGTTGGAGCTGGGCAGGAGGAAAAGATCCTGTCTCTCCTCTTGACCTTGGCATTAGTGATGCCTGCAGATCAGCGGGTCACTCTGCTTGGGGTTTTCACACCTCCGAGGGGGAAGCAGCTACAGGACAGTTTTTTCTGTTTGGGTTATTTTCCTGCTGCTAGAAAGGTTGCTGCTACTCCAGGCAGCTGCCATGGAAGGAGTCATGAGAGTAGTCATGGATGGATGCAGGTCTGTCCTGCCTGAGCCTGGGTCTCTTAAAGGATTGGATCTGTTTGTGTCCCAGTCCCACTGTCACCCTTACCATTGCAGATGACATTTCACATCTCACCTTTGTCATTGCAGCTCTGGAAATCAGATGATTTTGGCCAGACCTGGATAATGATTCAGGAACATGTAAAGTCCTTTTCGTGGTACGTATCCCACCTGGGCACACCCAGCTCCTGTCTGCTCTCATTCCTCACCTCTTGCCTCATTTGCTGCCCTGTGCAAACCAAGGGAAGAGGTGACAAGGTGTGCTCCAGCCCTGCCCCCTGCTCCCCTCACCCAGGAGATGTGGCACTGCGGGGTGACAAGAGACAGCCACCCTCCCAGACACCCAGGGGGGCTGCACATTCCCCCACCCCATTTCTGCATCCCTCTGTGAGCACAGAGGTGCCACCACCCCCCGTTTGTCCTTCCAGGGGGGTTGAGCCCCACGATCAGCCCACCACGGTGTACATCGAGCGGCACGAGCCCTCTGGGGCTTCCACCGTCCTGCGCAGCACTGACTTCTTCCAAAGCCGAGAAAACAAAGAAATAATCCTGGAGGATGTGGAGGATTTCCAGCTCAGGGACAAATACATGTTTGCAACAAAGTCTGTGGTAAGTGCCACGTGAGGGATTCGCTGCCGAGGGTGAGGATCCATAACTTGTGGTACAGAACCAGCACAGCCAAGCGGAGCAGGAGCATCTGCCAGGGGTGATGCTGCACCTCACAGCCCTCAGCCCTCGTGTTTAGCTCGTCACAGAGCTGTCCCCCAGGCTGCCTGCACTGCCATCCCCCGCCCAGGCTGGCACTGCCATGGACAAAGCAGTGCCTGCCCATGCTGCTCTCCCAGGGATGGTGTTGCCTTGCTCCTGCCTTCAGCAGGCTGGGCAGAAGTAGGTCAGCCTGCAAAGTGCTGGGACCCAGGAAAATCCCCAGGATGCCTGGGAAGGACTCTGGGGGTGGGGGTGGCAGGGGCAGGGGGGATGTGGCTCAGCAGCTCGGTGGTTTGGAGGCTGCTTGTCAGAGAAGATTAGCATCAAATGTGGACTAGGTCCAAGTAGCCTAATGTGCTCCAGCCTGGAAAGCAAGCTGGATTTTCAGTTTGCTTTCCTAAGAAGAGAGGATGTGGGTGAGTGAAAGCACTCTTTTGGTCCCCCTGCAGCCAGGGCCCCCCTGAAGTTTGTACAGTTCCTGGCCAGTTTCAGACAAACCTGAAAGAAGGCAAGGAAGTGTTTGTGCTTTTTCTGAGGACAGGTCCTTTCTAGATGAACAGAAACACAACACCAGAGGGATAAAGTCCTGATCCTTCCAGAATTTAGGGAGCAGTTTTCTAGCATTGCTTTCCTCCCCTGCAGCTGCCATTGAGTGTTTTAGGAAGGAACCTTTGCCACTGAGGAGTGACTGCCTGCAGAACCATGCAGGGTTCCCTGGGCAGGGTGTCCCCTCCAGCCACCCCAGCAGGCACAGTGGTGTCCAGCACTGGCAGGGGACATGTTTGCAGAGCAATTGCAGTTTCTCAGGAGTCTCTCTTGCAGGTAGAACAGCCTGTAACTCTCAGGCCTGGCCCCTTGGCGCTGTGCCCGGTCTGTGGTTTGCAGGAGATTTTATCTGGGCTTGGTGGTGGTGTTGGGTGAAACACCAGGGGTGGTTTGTGTCTGCAGAGAAGCCTCTGGGTTTGGAGGCAGCAACCTGGAAACACAAGGCAGGTTTGAACTCTCTTTGAGGGTTCTTTGGAGCTTTTTCTGCCTCTGGAGCACTCAGGGGTCACAGGAGAAAGCTGCTTCCTCCTGCAGCTCTAATGCCTGGTGTTACACAAACCAGCAGAACATCACCTGCATTCCACACCGAGGCAGGGCTGGTGGGAAACACTGAGGCAGGGGGAGGCCACTGCAACCCCCTGATATGGAAATTACAGTCTCAGCTCTGAAATGAGGCACCTGCATCGAAGCTGGGCCGCAGCAGGAGCAGGGAAAGGACAGGCTGGGGGGCAGGGGTCCCACCCAGGGCTCTGCTCCCTGCCATGGGAGGCTGTGGTTGCTTAGTGATACCGAGCCTGGCAGCATTCAGGCTGCTTATTTTTGCAGCCTAAGTCTGGGGTTAGGTTCCTGCCATTGGCATCCTGCAGGGTTGCCCCCCAGCTTTTGGCTTTCTTGACTCCATGCTGGTGCCTTTAATTCTGCACAAATTGTTAAAAATAGGGAGGAAGGGACAGGCTGCTCTGCAGAAAAAAGAGGAATTAAAACCACCCTCCTTGCCTGCACCTGACTGAGCAGAAAGGGCAATTTGCCTCCTTGGTGAGCACTGGCAGTTTAAACCCTGAGCACTGCCTGTGCCCATGATCAGTCCCAGCCTCTCTCTGCCCACACGCAGGGAGGGGCAGTCCCAGGCACTGGGTTATCCCAGCCTGCCTTTGGCCCCTGCTGGACATGAGGGAGATGTGAGGGGTGGGAGCAGCTCCTGACCTGTGCCTGTGCCCTGCACAGCGTTTGCCTGGCAGCTCCCAGCCCTCGGTCCAGCTCTGGGTTTCCTTCAACCGCAAGCCGATGCGCGTGGCACAGTTCGTTACCAAGCACCCAATTAAGGTAAGTGGGGCTTTCTGAGCAGCCTCCGCTCTCCCTCCCGTGCCAAGGACACCCTCCAATATCAGCAGTGGTTTGCTGTCTTTCAGCAGGCGCTGCAGGAGTGGGAAGGGACCTCATACAACCCTGCTGGGGGGGTTTGGCTGAGGCAAAGCTCCCACTGGGACGATCCTGTGTTTTACGTGATGGTACCTGGACAGTCAGCCAGCTTCCCTCAGCACTGGGGATGGAGGCTGGCAGCAAGGGCAGCGAGGGCAGCAAGGCCCAGATGCCCGGAGAGGACTGAGCCCACTTCCCTGACTCTGCTTTTGGGGACCTTACCTCTCGGCACAGTGTGGGGTGCAAGGTTGCTGAGCACACCTGGCTCTGCTGGCATGACCTGTAGCCTCCAATTCTGTGCAGGGTGAGGGAGCCCAGGGCACATCCAGGGCCTGTGATCCCATGGGCACGGAGGAGAGTATGAAAAGCAGGTTCTCAGCATTTGCCAGAGCAGTGGGACACGCTCCCAGCCTCCCTGGGGTCCATCAGAATGATCCAGCACCAATGGGCTTGGCACCCAGCCCTGCTTCTGGAGGGCTTTGTCAGTGGGTTGTGCAGAGCAGAGCACAGGAATCCCTGGGGGAGAAACACAAAAGGAAAAACAAAGTGAAGATTTTCTACTTGCCAAGTGGGAAAAATACAGAAGGGTGGGGGGCAGAATGTTTGCAGCTGGGTGAGAGGAGACTAAAGCAGGCTGTGCACACCCTGCCTGCCTGCACATGGAGCCTGCTCACTGTCACACACATCCCAAAGGAATATTACGTTGCCGATGCCTCGGAGGACCAGGTGTTCGTGTGTGTCAGCCACGACAACAACCGAACCAACCTCTACATCTCAGAGGCAGAAGGCCTGAAGTTCTCCCTGTCTCTGGAAAACGTGCTCTACTACAGCCCAGGAGGAGCTGGGAGTGACACCTTGGTCAGGTAACGTGGGACACACCTGTGGGAAATGTCAACATTGGCCAAAGTCACGTGTTTGATCAAAGAGTTGACAGTTCCCCAGACCCACAGAGGCTGGGATTTATGATTCTCTGATCCCAGCTCTGCCTTTCCTCCCAGGTACTTTGCCAACGAGCCCTTCGCAGACCTGCACCGCGTGGAGGGCGTGCGGGGCGTGTACATCGCGACGCTGCTCAACGGCTCCTTCAGCGAGGAGAACATGCGCTCCGTCATCACCTTCGACAAGGGCGGCACGTGGGAGCCGCTGCAGCCCCCGGCACACACACACTACGGGGAGCACATCGACTGCCAGGTACTGCAGGGGGCAGGGCTGCCCACAAACAGTGACTGCCAGGTACTGCAGGGGGCAGGGCTGCCCACAAACAGTGACCAAAAGCTCTTGGGAGGTGGTTTGATGGTGATCGTGATGGTGGTTGATGGCTGGGCTTGGTGGTCTTGGGGTGCTTTCCAAACTTAGTGGTTCTATGAAAAGAGGCTGAAACAGCAATCCTGCCATGAAGGGGTCCCTCTTCGCCTTCCCAAGAGGAGAGTGCTGGGTCTGCTCCTGGGATGGGGCATGGACAGACTGGGCAATGAAATGCTGGAAAGCAGTGCTGGGAAAGGGCCCTGGGGGTCCTGGTCAATGGGCACTTGGCCATGAATCAACAGTGCCCTGGCAGCCAGAGGGCCAATTGTGTGCTGGGGGCATCAGGCCCAGCATCACTGGCCAGGCAAAGGAGGGGATTGTCCCACTCTGCTCTGCACTGGGGCAGCCTCACCTGCAATATTGGGGCAGCTTTGGGTACCACAGTGTAAGAAAGATAGGAAACCACAGGGATGACAAAAATGTTCTTCCCCCAGAGAGTGGTGGGCACTGACCAGGCTCCCCAGGGCAGTGGGCACAGCCCCAAGGCTGCCAGAGCTCCAGGAGGGTTTGGATGAGTCTCTGGGGCACAGGGTGGAGTGGAAAGGAGGTTAATGCCCCTGCCTTTTGCTTCCCCAGTTGTCCCAGGGCTGCTCTCTCCACCTGGCCCAGCGCCTGAGCCAGCTGCTGAACTTCCAGCTGCGCAGGATGCCCATTCTCTCCAAGGAGTCAGCACCAGGACTGATCATCGCCACCGGTACCTCTTCCCTTCCCTGGGCTTGGGTTTCGGTGTTGTCAGGACACAAATAACTTGGCAGTGTCTCGTTTGTATAAGCAGGTCATAAAATGCAATTAACTTGTGCATTTTGCTGTCCTTCCTCTGCTGCTGTCCCCATCCAGTAATTACAGTGTGAACATTTCACTGCAGCAGTGACGTGAGAAACCTGCTCTGTTCTGATCCTCTTCCCTGATCCACGGGAAGGGTTCCTTGAAGATTCAGAAATTCCTGTTTGTCTTGCTCCTTTACTGAGGAACACACATTCTGTTTAATTGCGTTTATAGCCATGGGTTTTTCCCCATCTGCTTTTAAAATGTGGAATAGTCTTTAAAAATATTTGCTTTTGAAGAGATTAATTTGTGGTGTGAAAAATCAGCTCCTTAATCAGAGATAAAAATAGTTTGGAGATGTCTGGCTTCATTTTTAGCAATCACTTTGCATTCCTTAAGAAGAACAATTTCTCCCATTTTCCTAGGCTCCATTGGCAAGAACATGGCAAGGAAAACCAATGTCTATGTCTCAAGCAGTGCTGGAGCGAGGTGGAGGGAGGTAAGGCTGCTCTTGCACTCACCAGATCAGCCAAGGTGGTGGTGGAGCAAGTAGAATGTTGCCATCAATATACAGAAATGACATTACAGTTCACCTCCATGTGAATCCAAGAGCTGGGAGGTGATGAATGTTCTTTTAAACCACAGCAAAATGGTCTTGAAATGAAGAAGCAGGCATGGGTTGGTTGAAAGTGAACCTCTTGGTGTAGCTGGGGGATTCAAAAGCAGGAGAGCTCCCTCCTCTACTTCTCCTTTTCACCTGATAGGACTTGCCCTCAGCACAGGTCACCTGGCCTCTTTTACCTGGGACTGACAGCGAGGACATGATGTGTGAGAGTGTCTGGAGAGGCTCCAGGGTCTTCCAAGAAAAATGGGATGTTGTGCTCGGTTTATGGGGAGTTTGATTCTGTTTACTGAGTGGATATTCTGGTTTGTGGCAGTATTTGTGGTCTGCCTGTGCACTCTGCAGCCAGTGTAATGCGGTGTTTCAACATCTGCAAGCTATTTAATCCTTGGAATTAAGCAGCTTCCCTCTCCTGCCATAAGTGCTGTGTGGTCTGGGTGAGGTCTGGGCAGCTGCAGCGGCGGTGGGGACACACCACAGGTCTGGCTGCTGCCAAAGTGCTTCAGAGGCTCCAAAATCCAGCTGGGGAGCAGCCATGGGGACCCTTGGAGTCTTGTATCCAAAGGCCAAGCCTTTCAGGTGCCAGCCTCCCCTGGCTACAGGCAGGTCTGCCTTGAAGAGCAGTTACAACATGCCAAGGGAGCTCTGACCCACAGTTAACACATCCAGACCCTGCCTGATGGGGGCCCTTTGTTTGGGGAGCAGAGGAGCAGAACGACCCAGCATGGAGTTCCTCAGCTGAGAAGCAGCAGCACAGCTCCCTCCCCCTGGCTTTGGCAAGGAGGCTGGAGGGCTCATTGCTCTCCACATCCCTGCTGGGACCTTTCAGCACTGAGAGGGGCGAACATACATTCAGTGCCCTGTGTAAGAACATCCCCAAGTGTGACAGCACATCCTGTGAGCACATTCAGGCATGCACATGCTTCCCATTTTCACCCAGAGCTGCACTGGACTCCTTAGATAGGAAACCAAAGGTGATTTTGTGGTGGAGGCGAGCGTGAAATACAAGTTTCCTTCCGTGGAATGGATTTATGAATTGTCTCCAGGGCTTGTTTCTGCATGCCATGGCCCCACTTCTGCCTGAACATTCAGAAGACCTTACACAGCCTGAGAACCAACACTGCTCTGGGAATGTGGGGAGTCACTGCCAAGTGCTGGGAAAGCCTCGCAGACATGACAAATGAGAGGGGGAGCGACAGACTCTGGTTTCATGTCGTGCCATTTCTTCCACTGATTCTTTCCTTGCACCCAGAGCAGAGTCCAGGGCTCAGTGGAGCTCTTGCACACACCTCTTAGGGAAACTGGGCTGGCTGCTCTCCTCTGCAGATGGTGTCCCATAAACTCTTCAATCGCTGGTGCTTCCAGGTCCTTAGTTTGGCCCAGGCTGAAGCACTGGCTCGGGTCAGGCAGTGTTTCTGACCAAGCACACCTGCCAGCCATTTTCCCTTCACTCAGCATGGCTCTGATCACCCCTGAGCACTGTTTCTCTTCCAGGCACTGTCTGGACCCCACTACTACACCTGGGGTGACCACGGTGGCATCCTCGTGGCCATTGCACAAGGCACCGAGACTGACCAGCTCAAGTGAGTGTGAGGGCACAGGGATTGCTCCCGGTGCTGGGGATGGGGGAGAGTGCCCTGCAGCAGCCAGGACCTGCCCCTGGCACCTCTCCCAATCTCCTTTCTGCAGGTACAGCACAAACGAAGGGGAAACGTGGAAGGTGTTCACGTTCTCAGAGAAGCCGGTGTTTGTGTACGGGCTGCTGACCGAGCCCGGCGAGAAGAGCACCATATTCACCATCTTTGGCTCCTACAAAGAGAATGGCCACAGCTGGCTGATCCTTCAGATCAACACCACGGATGTGCTGGGTGAGGGGACACGTTGCAGAGCCATTGTTGAGGATGGCTGTGTCCAGAGAGGGCATCTCCTGCAGGGGCTGTGGTACCACCCTCTGTGCTGGGTGCTCTGTGTCTCATGTCCGTGTGGACACTGCTGCTGAAGGCATTCCCTTCCCTCCTCACTGAGGAATGTGTTGAAAAGGAAAAGAGAAAAAAAAGTTCCTTCTGTAGGCTTGTGCCTATGAATGTTTTATAACCCATTTCAGCTTTGATTGCAAGGCAGCATTTTAATCAAAGCACAGTTAAACCCAGCAGAGGAATTTACTTGACTAAAATTTATAACTGATTCCCTTGACGTTTTGTTAGGAACAGATCTGTTTGGTAACCAGAACGACTTCATTTAAATGAGGCATCACAGATTCACTGTCAGTGCCACAGAGCTGCTTGTTGCCTCCTGTCCCCACGTGCTGCTGCACGCTCTGAGCTGCAATGCTTTTGGCTTTGCTCTTCCTTTGGGACAGGGATAGAGGCTTTGCAGACTGGGGGAAACCTCTTGTTCTGTGACAGGGAAGGGTGGAGGGAGAGGGGAAGGGCTTTCCTGTGCTGTGTGGCTGGATGGCAGCACTCCTGCCCTCCCTCCAGACATCCTGGGACCGCATCTCTCTTGCCTTTACGCCTGTCTGGGAGGCTGCAGGGACTGCACCTTTCTCTGCCCCAACCTTGTTTCTTCTCCTAGGGGTTCCTTGCACAGAGAATGACTACAAGCTGTGGTCCCCCTCGGATGAGCGAGGCAATGAGTGTTTACTGGGGCACAAAACCGTTTTCAAAAGGAGGACTCCTCATGCGACCTGTTTCAATGGGGAAGATTTTGACAGGCCTGTCATGGTCTCCAACTGCTCTTGTACGAGGGAAGACTTTGAATGGTAAATACCAATGAATTCCTTTTGGTCTGGATAGTAAGAAGTGTCTGTGACCAATCGCCCAAAGTGAACAAGCATCCAATTTACGTAGCCCTGAGTGTCACTGCTGCACTTCATAGCAAAGAGGAAACTGAACAGTCTGAGAACATCCTTTCATTAATAACAGGGTGTGAGATGTAATTAATGTCTTTAGAGCCTTTTGGGAGCCTCTGAAAGGTTCTGTGAAAGAGGAAAGTATTGTTACTCCATCACCTTTTAAATGATGGTGGACAATTTGCCATTACATGGGGATCCTCCACTAAAAACCTTAATAACCCTTCAGCCACAGAGATGCAGCTGACCCTGCCAGATCACTTTGTCTGCACTTTGCACATCACTGACACTGCACAGCTCTCGGGATTAGGAAACACGCTCTGGAAATCCGGTGCAAAGGGTTGGGGTTAGAAAGTGAACTGCTTTTCAGGGACTGGGCTCTCAGTGAAGCTCACACCAGACTGCTCCAGTCCACATCTGCCTGATGTGGAGATGCCAAGACAGAGACTTAAGTCTGGCTCATCCTCAGCAGACTGAGAATAGAGCTGGTGGAATCCAATTCCTGCCTCAGAATCCGAGCTCCCTGCAAAATCAGATTGGCATAACCCCTTCCACAGTGTTTTCCAAAGAACTGCCACACTGTAATTCCCATTTTACCAACAGCACAAGCCAAGAGGCAGAGCAGTGACCTAAGCCAGCCAGGAGAACTGGAGCCTGCAGCCAGCTTTTCAGAGCACACTGGTCCAGCTCTGCCTTGCTGTCTCACCTTCCCCAGCCTGCTCAGTCGCTGGCAAACTGACTTGCAGAATGTTCTTGAAACGTCCTGTCTGGCTCTGAGATATTCTATGCAGCTAAATGCTGATGGTAAATGAATGATCTTCTGAGACACTTGGGGTTCCTAAAATTTCTATGCAAAAATTGAGCAGAATAATTGTACAGCATGGATGCATTTTTCACTTCTCCATGTCCCTTTTTACATCCTTCTTCTCTTTGCAGTGATTTTGGCTTTAAACTGAGTGATGACTTATCATTAGAAGTTTGTGAACCTGACCCTGAATTTGCTGGGAAACCATATGACCCACCAGTCCCTTGCCCTGTTGGCTCGACCTACAGGAAGACTCGAGGGTATGTGCTGTACTTGGGAGGGCAACCTGATCTCCCACATGCTGGCATTTATCCTATTGGTGGTTGAAAACCCAAACCCAACCACAAAACCAGCCTGCGAGTGGCAGTAAACAAATGGCATGTTTGGTCATACATTGCAATTAAACCCTGCTGCTTATTGAGGCTGCACAGGATGGTTTGTTACGAGTTTCCATGAAATAAAGTGTGTGTGTTGCAGCTACAGAAAGATCTCTGGGGACACTTGTGCGGGTGGAGACATCGAGTCGCGGCTCGAGGGGGAGCTGGTGCCGTGCCCGCTGGCGGGTGAGTACGGGCAGGATTGCTCTGGGCACAAGGGCTTCATTCATGAGGCCCCTGGCTGGTGCCTCAGGGACCATACACAAACTCCCAGAGGGCTCACAGTCAAAACCTGTGACACAGGAGCCTTGGTGGGTTACAAATCCTCATCTGTTCTTTCCAGCAGCCAGAGCACTCCTGAGGATCCTGCTCAGGAGGTGCAGAGCCTCTGCTCCTGAGTCCCACAGGGCAGGCTGCAGGCAGGAACCCTTTTATCCTGCCCATGTCCTTGCTGTAGCTGGTGTGAACCCCACCAGAAAGGCAAGAACTAGATCAAAGATATCCTCATCCTGGGAGAAACCCTTGGGAGGGGCCCACCCTGAGCCAGGCCACCTTATGCACCTGAACTGGGACTGTTTGGGGCCAGGTCAGGGCAGAGGCTGCCCCTCAGTCCTTGTGCCCATCCCTGCCAGACTTCACCCCCAGCCTTGTTTTCTCCTCTCAAAGACACAAGGCACTGAAACAGTCTCATGCCCCTGTGCTGCCAAAGTTATTTGCATTCTGCTCATTACAGCTTTAATTTAATCTGCCGTCACAAGCTGCGTGATCAGCATGTGCTGTGCTGCAGCTCCAGAGCCTGAGGCAGGGCAGGGGCTCCTCTGAGGGCTGGGGCAGCTCAGCAGAGCAGCAGGAGGTTTCCCTGTGCTGTCCTAAGATTTTCTGGGTGCAAGAGATATTCCAGGTGCAGAACAGCCTAGGGAAACATTCCCTTGCTGCGACTCTTGCCAATGCTGTGCTTAGGTTGACTCCTTGTTCAGAGCATGACACATTTTTCACCCCTCTGAGCCCTCTTGGGCTATTTGGAGAGCTGTGCTGGTCCTGCTGAGAAGGGCCCTGCTGGTTGCAAACTAAACCTGCCGTCCCCACCGGGCTGCCCTTTGAAGTGCTGTGTTCCCAGAGCAGTGGCTGCTCGTCCTCAGATCCGGCTTGGCTCGCACCATGGTAACACTTTCATGTACAGTATCTGTTTCATATCTCCGTATAATCTCATTAGGGATGCACAGCCAGAGTTACTTACTGACATTAGCTTTAGTCATTAGTAGCATTATTGGACCTGACTGGTAGTGTGCTAATGCCCAGGAGACTCTGTCCCGGCCCAGGATCCCGTTACGCTGGATCTGACACAATTCAGAAACAAAACCTGCTCTGGGATATTTCCCGTGGTGCTGGTGTCCCTCAGGACTTGCAGATTTACATCACTCCCACCTTTTTTATAGGATTTTTTGAGCAAGAGAAGATGAGTATTTTGTTTCTCATTGGCAGCATGATAACGTGGGAAGGAAGGGGTCCCACTTTTGCAGGCCTTCCCTCCTCCCCCTGGAGCAGACAATGACCACAGTGTGTTCCCAGACCCACGTTCTCATTAACCTAATCCCACTTAGACCAGGAGTCTCACCCTGAGGTGCTAAAAAGTGCAGCCAGGGGTCACAAAATACCTGCTGTTTTCTTTTTGCCCCTTGAGTAGCCTAAAATGGCCACTAAGTCAGGTCCTGGCTGTTATTGCAGAGGAGAACGAGTTCATTCTCTATGCCACCCGCTACTCCATCCACCGCTACGACCTGGCCTCTGGCACCAGCGAGGAGCTGCCCCTGGCTGGGCTCAGAGGGGCAGTTGCCCTTGACTTTGACTATGAGCACAACTGCCTGTACTGGGCCGACGTCACTCTGGACATTATCCAGGTGAGCTGGGGCATGGAGAGGCTGCTGTGGGTCTGGCTGCCCCCGGCATCACCTCCTGCCACCAGGCTGTTGCACCCACACCCTGAAGTACAAATGTTTGTCTTGGTGCTCCTCCCCTGCCAGCTGTCTGTCTCTGCTTGCCTCACCCACCCGACCACACTCACCTTTGGCCTGTGGAAGTTCTTTTATTCTGATTATTACTAATTTTTTTCAGCGTCTTTGCCTCAATGGCAGCTCTGGGCAAGAAATAATCATAAGCACTGGGCTGGAGACAGTGGAAGCTTTGGCCTTCGAACCTCTCAGCCAGTTGCTCTACTGGGTCAACGCTGGGATTCCCAAAATTGAGGTACAACTAAGCCCATCTGTGCTACAAAGACATGACTGGGGCAGTGCGTATTTTATCAGGGAGTGATAATGACCTGCTCCAGATTTCCTGTCACTTGAAGCAGAGCAACAAACACCCCCCTCCTGGCTTTGGTTTTTGGTCCAGGTTGCCAATCCAGACGGAGACCTGCGACTCACCGTCCTCAACTCCTCCATACTGGAGCGACCCAGAGCCCTTGCTCTGGTTCCCCGAGACGGGTAAGAAAGAGCCCCTGCCCTGGTGTTCCCCAGGGAAACTCTGCTGATCCCACCACTGACTCCCAAGAGGGCTGGGGGCACAGGCACAACACGGTGGGTCCAGCTCACAGTCCTGCCCCGTGGAGCCCTCACATCCCCAGCTGAGCCACCAGCAACCTCAGAGCAGAGATCACAAACTGTTTATTCTTTCCTACCCCTACATATCTACTGGTAAATAACTTTTCCTGCCAGTCAGACTGGTCTGGTCAGTGGGCAAAGCTGCAGTGATGTGTGTGAGAAACTGAGCAGTGCTCAAATTCAGGAGCCAAATGCAAATTGCATCTTTCTGAGCAGGGTTTTGCTGTGGCTGCAAACATAGCCCTGACAAACCCAGGCTGTCTTCAGGCATCTGTGCTAAAGTGAAGCAGTTCACAGCAAGGTAACCTGCAGCTGCACTCACACCACAGAGCTGGCAGCTAAATCAGCCTCTATGCTGCTTGTAGATCTGCTGGTGGAGTTCATTAGAATTGCAGAGCTCCCCTTTCAAAGTCTTGTCATGCAAGAGACACGGAATGTAAAGCATTCAAACCTCTGCTTCAAGGCCTGGTTCCTTTTGATGAGCTGTTCTGTGATGATTTCGAGTAACCTCTCTGCCTGTTGTCAGGTTGATGTTCTGGACAGACTGGGGGGACTCCAGAGCTGGGATCTACAGGAGTGACATGGATGGGTCACTGGCCGGGTGCATCGTCTCGGAGGGGGTGCGGTGGCCAAATGGCATTTCTGTGGATGACCACTGGATCTACTGGACCGAAGCCTACATGGACAGGATAGAGAGGGTTGATTTCAATGGGATGCAGAGATCTGTGATCCTGGACAGCCTCCCTCACCCTTATGCTATTGCTGTATTTAAGGTTTGTTTCCCGGCAGCACATGTTTCCGTAGCACGTGGGCTCTGAGGCTGGTGGTGGAGGAGCACTGAGCACGCTGAATTTGGAGGCTGGGCATGTCATTTGGAGGCTGATCATGTCATTTGGAGAAGGCATGATGCTTTCTCTCTTTCTGCTCCTGGCACATTCCCACAAGTCCCTGGAATGAGCCGGCAGGTGCAGTTAAACCCAGGACCAATATCCAATAGTGTGCAGCATTTCCAAGTGGGTCCACTGCACTATCTCCCACCTGTTATTTGCCACTCCATTCCTGCTCAAATCCCACTTCAGGTCTTCCTCTTCCCCTCCCACTTCAACTGGGGATACTTTGCACTCTCCATGTCCCCCCACATCCAGTGCTTGGGGCGGGCACTGCTGATGAGCACGGCCCTGGTGCTGTGCTCCCCACACTAAGAGCAAAGAGTCTGTGTTTCAGAATGAAATCTACTGGAATGACTGGTCACAGCTGAGTATTTTCAGAGCATCCAAAACCAGCGGCTCGAGAATGGAGATCTTAGTGGGCCGATTAAATGGGATCATGGACATGAAAATCTTCTACAGAGGAAAGACAACAGGTAACCGTGTGAGCGTGCAGATGGTCTTTCCTGAGATTTAGAAATTGTTCAGTCCCCATTTCCAAAAGTTCCCAGGCCATCCTGGCTTGCATTTCATGAGCCTGAATATGTCCTCATTCCTGCAGGGTTTGAAGCTCTCAGGCACAGTCATAAGGAGCAAGTTCCATGAATGGCATATGCTGCTTTTTGGCTGCCAGGAGGGATATTCCAGATCAGGAGAGAACTCATAGGGCACTCAGCTGTGGTGGCACCTTATAGTTTAGGTCACAGACCATGGCCTTTCCATGCAAAGTGTTGTATGGGCCAAAAAATAATAGTGTCTCAGAGCTTCACCAGCTTTGTCCTCCACTGAGCCATCTGTCTGGGCTGCACTAAGGCAGCAGCAGCCCCCGTGTGATGAATGTGCTGATTTATACACATTTTCAGATGGGTACAGGACCATAAAAGGGCTCTGCCTGTCAGCAGCCTGCAGGAAATGGGGAGGATGTTCGAAGTCCTTGAACTCCCTGGAGCAGATGGCTCTCTGCATTCCCGAGGCCCCTCAGCACTCAGCAGTGCAGAGCTGGCTCCAGAGCCTGGGCTGGTGGGGGAAACTGGGTGTTCCCAGCCCTGTGTCCTGACAGTGTCCCTTCCTCCCTGCCCTGGCTCCAGGGGAGAACGCCTGCATCTCCAAGCCCTGCAGCCTGCTCTGCCTGCCCAGGTCCAACAACGGCAGGAGCTGCAAGTGCCCCGAGGGGGTGGCCAGCACCCTGCTGCCCACGGGGGAGCTGAGCTGTGACTGTCCTCGTGGCTACCTCAGGAAGAACAACACTTGCGTGAAGGAAGGTAAAACCACCTGGTTCTTGCTGCTGCTTTATGCTGAGGCATATTCTGCCCTTGGGAGGGGTCAGCGTGACCTTCCCTCTGTTGAGGAGGAGCAGGGCCCTTTTTTGAAAGCCCAGCCTCATGCCAACTCGTTTTTGTTTTCCCTCTTGCACCAGAAAACACGTGTCTGCCAAACCAGTACAGATGCTCCAATGGGAACTGCATAAACAGCATCTGGCAGTGTGACAACGACAATGACTGTGGGGACATGAGCGATGAGAAGAACTGCCGTGAGTGTCCTGTGGTGGCATTGGCCTGTCCAGATTTAGATGTCCGATGTGTTGGCATCACATCCAAGCTGATGGTCTACATTCTCTTCACAGTCAGGAAAAACAAGAAGAGCTCTGAGGGATGTAACTCACCTCCTTTGATAGACATCCAAAGCCAGTTGGGTGAATTGTGTCCCACAAGGGCCAGTATTTCCCCCTTGACCAGCTCAGGTGTCCTTGTCTAAAATTCAGTGAGACTGATACCAACTGTGTTTGTCTCTTGCAGTAATTATCTTCTGAAGCTAATTGAGGTCACCAGTCAGGCACATTGATGCTGCCTTAGATAGCAACACTCATGCCCAGTTTTTCCCTTCCTTTGGCTGCCCTGTCTCCTCCAACCCCCAGTGGTTTCAATGCCCTTTGTGGGAAGCAGGCAGCTCTACAGCCTCAGCTTCTTGCTCTCTGGCTGGGAGGCACTGCCCCTATCTTGGGGGTGGACATCAGGAGCTTCAGTCCTTACACCCAGACAGAAAACAAATCCCTCTCTGCTCTGCTTTACTCAGAGCACCTAAAATGGCATTAACATACAAGAGGAGTAACTCGGGCTGCACTGAGCAAAGCTCACAGGATGCTGTCCCTCTCCCTTCACCTCCCTGCTCTGAGTACACACACTCAGGCAGCAGACACCATTTCCTAACCCCCACCTTAACACCTTCTCCTCCTTCCCCCCTCCATCAGCCACCACCGTGTGCGATGCCGAGACCCAGTTCCGCTGCCAGGGCTCGGGAACCTGCATCCCCCTGTCCTACAAGTGTGACCTGGAGGATGACTGTGGGGACAACAGCGATGAGAGTCACTGTGGTGAGTGCCCTCACCTCAGCCTCCTCCCCTGGGCCAGGAGGGAAAGCTCTCCAGCATCTGTGCTGCTCACGGCTGCTACTCCTCTGGTGCATGTAGGGTGCTGCTCAGAGATGCTGTAGGGCAAGGCAGGGTTTGGCCAAATCCCCTTGTTCATCCAGGCTAACAGCTGCCTGTTTATCATTTACTGGATACTGGGAAATGGGGGACAGGACCATCATGTACTGGGAAAGGAGGGACAGAAGAGAGCGAGGCCACGTGCTGGTTCTCCTCGCTGCGAGGTTTCTGTGTCATTATCATCCAGCTGTCCCACTCTGCTCCTTGGGTACTCCCCAGGACCTGAAGCCAAGTGTTTGGTTTGCAGAGGCCCACCAGTGCAGGAATGATGAATTCAGCTGCAGCTCAGGGATGTGCATCCGCCTCTCCTGGATGTGTGACGGTGACAACGATTGCAGGGACTGGTCTGACGAAGCCAACTGCACTGGTGAGTGCTCTGATGTGCCCAGGAACCCTCTACTGCGAACACTCACTGCTTACAGCCCGTGAGACATTGGCCAACACCTCATGCCTCAGTTTCTCTGCCTGCCAGAGCCTCCAGCAGAGCTCACCTTGGGGTGATGTGATGCTCCAGAACCCAAGGGTTTCCCTCCTCCAGTGCTTTAGGGCTTGCTGGGAGTTTGCTGACAGCTTTGAGATGTTCACACACTGATCCAGCTTTGCAAGATCCAGCTTTGCTTTTTACTTGCAAGATTGCACCAGCAGGCAGAGCTCCATGGAATGGGAAGCAGGTCTGTGGCTGCCAAGCAGCCAGAGAATTCTTCTGGCAAAAAGGGCTCCTGTGTTGCAGGAAGGCAGCACTCAGGCCAGTGTGCACTAGCAGCATTTCACAGCTTCAACTCTTGTTTTATGCCACTGAATATTGTTGCAGAAAGCAAGCACATTCTTTGCAGCTTGTCCACAATTAATTGATCTGAGGAAGAGGCAAATTTAATTCAGGAATTGCCTCTTCTTCTAGAAGCCTCAGTGCGTGATGGGCTTGAAAACCCACAGAGGGTGTCCTGTGAGGGAGTCACACATGGAAGACGTGCTTTTGTTTTGCTTACAACTCCTATTGATGCAACCTGGCTGCCAGCAATAATATTGTTCCTAGTCTGTGTCTCCTGCACAGCAAGTCCTGTGAGTCCCACTCTCTTTGCAGTTTAAAGTCCCAACACTCAACCCCACCCTCATCACTGCAGTGTAACACTGATGTTCCTCAGCAGCCTCCCGAGGTTAACACCCACACACAGCCTTTTTTCTCATTAGAAAAGCCAACAGATAACAATGTATTGCCCTTTTCCATTAAAAAACAAACACACAAACAAACAAAAGCAACCAAGGCAAAACCCCAAGTATTTTCTTGAGAAGAGACTTCAGAGAGTGGGAGCGCATCAGTCCATCAGTGAAATATATGATTGTATTTATAAAGCAATATAGGGGGTATTTCAAGATAAAAGCAGTGGTTTCCATGCCATGTGGTGGAGATCCAATGGGCTGATGGGGCTGGGGAAGCCCTTTGGGGTCCACGAGAGCCCTTGGGGATGTTGCTGTGGCTGCAGCCTGGAGCCATGGGGACAGACTGAGGCACCAGCTGCTGCTGTGGGGCTCTGGCATGAGGATGTAGGAGAGGATTTAGGAGATCCCTTTCTGGCCCCCAAGCTCCTGTGTGCTCATCCCTGAGGCATTTGCTGTGCCTCAAGCACACAGGGTTACAGCTCTGGGGATCCTGGTCATTAGTATTCCAGGAGTGTGGCCTTATAAGAAGGTTTAATTTATATTGGTATCACTTATCTCTCATACGAGTTTCTCCAGAGAGAATTACTACAGGAAAGGAACCTACTTCAAAAAGCATATTGGGTTTGTACAGCCTAAAGTTGAAATTATCTAAGAGGATCACAATTATTTGAGGAACATTCCGTCTGACTTCACCCGCCGCAATTACTGCGCTTATCTAAAATAATTACATTTCACGCTGAATACCTAATAGAATATTACTGCCACAAGATTGTACTATTTTGAAATATCTGCAAGTGCATGTCACTCTCTAACCTGAAATTCAGTGCCATGCAATTTAATTAAGCTGAACATTGCTTTTCTAAATAACTCGGAGCGCTCTCCTGGTTGAAGAGCAGCATTTGTCTCTAAAGTGACAACACGGGCTCGGCTTCAGCCCAGATCCCCCACAGGCAGATATTTCCATGACAGGAGCCTCAGGAAAACCCCAAAGGAGAATTGCATTTCTAGTTTGCTTTGGCAACACGGAAAAGCCTTGTTTGCCTTAATTGAAGGCTGTCTCTGAGTTTGTCCTGCCCTGCACAGGGGACTGGGCTGCTCTGACAGTGCTTGCTTGATTTCTGTGACATTGCTTGCCATCTCTGGCAAGGTGCCACCATTGTCAGCTTTGCCCACACACACCTAGGACTGAGATTCAAGGAAAAGAAGCTCCTGACTTTGGGAGAGCTTTGGGAGGGCTCCAGCCTGCTGGTACCTGCCATGGCATGAGGTCCTGGTGCAGAGGGAGGGAGAAGGGGTGTGTGGTGCTGTGGCCCAACTCATCCTGTGCCACAGCTCAGTGGGGATGTGGTGACCCCCCAGCCTCAGGTGTCCCCCTGGCTCTGGTTTCAGCAGTTTATCACACCTGTGAGGCCTCCAGCTTCCAGTGCCACAACGGCCACTGCATCCCACAGCGCTGGGCTTGTGACGGCGACACCGACTGCCAGGACGGCTCTGATGAGGACCCTTCCAGCTGTGGTAATGTGTGCTCTGTGTGTGTGGCTTTGCCTTGGGATGGGAGGGTTTCTGTACACCCACTGAGGTAAGCCAGCAGTAGACTCAGGGGGATGATTCCCATCCCTCCAAAAGCAGACACAGCAAAGGCAACGGGGGCTGTGCCGTGGCTTTTTGTAGCTAATTAAACCAGCTTAAAAAAAATAAAACCCACACAACATCCACACAATTCTGAATTTCAGAAAAGAAGTGCAATGGCTTCCAGTGCCCCAATGGCACCTGCATCCCAACCAGCAAACACTGCGACGGCATCACCGACTGCTCTGATGCATCAGATGAGCAGCACTGTGGTGAGTACCAGGGGCCCAGCAGTGAGGGCTGGCAGCCTTTCTGGGCTGCCAAAGCCTGTCCCTCTGGGAATAAAGCCCTGGGGAGAGCACGGGAAAGCCTCAGTTAGCACACAGAGCCCCCTGGGAATCGGCGGGTCAGCAAAGGCGCAGGAGTCAGGCTGGCACAGACAGACAGTGAGGGCGCTGCCAGGGCTGCATTCAGGGAGCACCGACCCCTCCTTTGGGGTTGCCCCTGATGCATTGTCAGGTGAAAACAGCCTGTGCAAGGACACAGCTCAAGCCATTTGTCTGGGGAGCTTTCTGTAAGTTCCTAAAATCCAGCTGCTGCAGTCAGGTCTATGCAGACCCCCGTGGGTGGCGTTCCTGCTGCCACGGACAGCAGAGGTGCCACCCACCCCCTCTTGTGCCCTCCCGTCTCTCCAGAGCCCCTGTGCACTCGCTACATGGATTTCGTGTGCAAGAACCGGCAGCAGTGCCTGTTCCACTCCATGGTGTGTGACGGCATCATCCAGTGTCGCGACGGATCCGACGAAGATGCCAGCTATGCTGGCTGCTGTAAGTGTGGTACTGGGCAGCTCTGCTAAGGGGGTAGGACAGAGAATGAAACCAGAGGCATGGAGAGAACTGGGGCACCAGACAGCTGCCAGGTCTGAGTCGTGGCTCTAGACTGTAATGCTCTGCTTATAAATCCATGAGTGCCTCTGAATGTGCTCCTTCCTCCTCAACTATGATCTTCTGTCAAGCCCTTGGTCTTTGCACTAACCTCTCCATGCCACCCTGCAGCCCAGGACCCCGAGTTCCACCGCACCTGCGACCAGTTCAGCTTCCAGTGCCAGAATGGGGTGTGCATCAGCCTGGTGTGGAAGTGCGACGGGATGGATGACTGTGGAGATTACTCTGATGAAGCCAACTGTGGTGAGCAGTACCTCAGGGTCTCCTGTCACTGAACTCCAGCCCCTTTGAATTCCAGGAGCCTGGAGCACTGGCCTCTTCATGTTCCACTTGGGCACTCGTGTGTGTACATGTGTATTCCATGTGAACATCCCAGTGTGTCTGATGTGGAGATCAGTATCACTGCCCTAATATTGCAAGTGAAGCACACCGAAAATCCAATACAGCTGGCACATCTCCTGCTTCACTAAGTCATATGTGACCATATTTACTGCACAGATTCCCAGCCCAAAGCAGACAGGCAGTTTGCAGCCAAGCTCAATATTTACCACTGTTCCCTGGGTAGCTGTGGGAGCTGTACCCAGCCAGGCACGGCAGCTGCCTCTGCATTTCCCACTTGCAGGGTTTGCTTCTCCGTTTCTGCCATGCTCTGGTGCATTCTGCTGTCAGCTCTGGTTCTGAGCTCATGGGTGGGTCTGGCACACAGACTAACAGTGGTGGCAACAGGCTGGTAAGGGCTGGGGAATGCTGGAGATGAAGAGAAAGGACCATGCCTGTACTGCTCAGGGGGATGTTCTCTAGGCCAACCACGGCCCAGCCTGAGCTGCTCCCACATCTCAGCTATGCTGAAAACTGGTGAGGTCATGCTGGGGCTCACAGAACTCTCCTTTCCTTGACAGAAAACCCAACAGAGGCCCCGAACTGCTCCCGGTACTACCAGTTCCAGTGTGGGAATGGGCACTGCATCCCCAACAGGTGGAAGTGTGACAAGGAAAATGACTGCGGGGACTGGTCTGATGAGAAGGACTGTGAGGGTAAGGACAACTTTGCTCTGCTCCAGACAAGGCTGGGCTGTGACATGTGGAAGGACCACTCTCGGTACCAGCTGCCTTCCCACAGGGCTGCTTGGGTACCCTACCCCAGCCCCCATGGCTCCAAAACCCCCAGGAATGGGCTGAGTGTGCAGTCTCGTGCATCCTCTCACTCCGTGGTTTTGGGAATCTGGATTTCCAGAATCAGGAAGTGTTTGCACCATCTGTGCAGAGGGAAACACTGGGCTTGGGATGCTTTGCCTGCTCCTCTGCTGGGAGCTGCTCTGGGTCTGCTGGCAGCAGGCACAGCATCCAGCCTGCACACAGGGACAGGCCTCTCAGGTCAGCTCTGCCTGGGGTATTTTTAGGTTCTCCAGTCCATCCCATCACCACGCTGATCCCCCCAACGTGTTCCCCCAACCACTTTCGCTGCAACAGCGGCTCCTGCGTCATGAACAGCTGGGTGTGCGACGGGTATCGCGACTGCGCCGACGGCTCCGACGAGGACGCCTGTCCCACCCCACGTAAGCCTCCCTCTCCCTCACCCCTGCCCTCCTCCTGTGGGGTCACTGCTGCAAGGAGTGCTGGCCTGAAGGTCCTGGAGCCTTGCTGTGTGATTGGGGTTCACCATGGCATAAAAGTTTGGAGGCTGAGGGGAGACCTCACTGCAGTTACAACTTCCTTGCAAGGGGCAGAGGAGGGGCAGGCACTGATCTCTGAGGTGACCAGGGACAGGACCCGAGGGAATGGCCTGAAGTTGTGTCAGGGAAGGTTTAGGTTGGGTGATAGAAAAAGATTCTTCTCCCAGAGGGTGGTGGGCACTGACCAGGCTCCCCAGGGCAGTGGGCACAGCCCCAAGGCTGCCAGAGCTCCAGGAGGGTTTGGATGATGCTCTCAGGCACATGGTGGATGGTCCTGTGCAGGGCTGAGGGCTGGACTCGATGGTCCTTGTGGGTCCCTTCCATCTCAGCATATGCTGTGACTCCTCTCTCCCTGGGGTCAGCCCTCTGCCACCAGCTGTGACCCTGCTCCAGCTCCACGAGCAGTGTGAGCAGCACATTCCCTGCAAAGCAGTGGCTTTTCCAGCCCTCTGCAGTCAGGAGAGAGGATGGCTGAAGCATCATCCCAGCACACATCATCCACCTGCTAGATGGGAAGAGATTGCCATCTAGTGGAGTCCCGACTGGGGGACAGGCTTTGGTGGCTCCTGGTGGCAGTGGCCGTGGTGCTTTCCTCCCTTGCTCTGTGTGCAGGACCCAACGTGACAGCCACGTCCCCGGCCCTCCTGGGACGCTGCAGCAGGTTCGAGTTCGAGTGCCAGCAGCTGCACAAGTGCATCCCCAACTGGAAGAGGTGTGATGGTGTGCGGGACTGCCAGGATGGCACAGACGAGAGGAACTGCCGTGAGTGCGGGCGTGGGAGAGGGGCTCACCTGGCTCCTGCCTGTGGGATCTCCTTGTGAGGACAGGGAAGCCACTGAGGAGTTTTGTTGCTGGGGAAATCCTTCCAGTAAATGCAGCATTACAGAAAAAAGGAATTACAAGCCCAAGCAACGCCATTCCCATTAGAAATCCGGTTGTTGTTTTCCATGGGATAAGCTCCAGGTTCTGATGCCACCATGCCAGAAGATGCACCCATGATGAGACACCCCTGTGACTGACACGTCAGCCTGAGCTCCATCCCTGACATGCAAACAGCCCAGTGAGGGACCTTCCCTCCCCTGAGTCCTGAACTGCTCTGCCCTTTGCAGCTACTCAGAGCACCCTGTCGTGCCCACACGGCTACAGATGTGAGGATGGAGAGGCCTGCCTGCTGGTGTCAGAGCGCTGTGATGGGTACCTGGACTGCTCAGACAGCAGCGACGAGAGGAACTGCACCGGTGAGCAGCAGCCCCTCCCATTCCTCATGCCCTGCTCTGTCAGCACACACAGGTGCTCTCCTGGGTATGGGACCTTTCACTCACAGCATCCTTGCCTTATCTGCCTCTATCCAAGCTACCTCATCATCATTCATCACTGGGACAAACTTCTGTCCAGCTCTACACTGACAATTTGTCTTCCAGCAGGCACAGACACAGAAAAAATCATTTTAGGATGGGTAGGAGCAAAGCTATCTATTTTACAGGGCCCACAGGTGAAGCAGTAGTGTCCTGCTCTGCCCTCCTTTGCTGGGTGACCCTGGGAGATGTGGCATGTGCCCTGCTGCCATCACTGGACCTGCCAGGCTGCCCTTGGTGGCCCAGTGGAGGCGGTGGGGACACAGCCTGCCCTGGGCAGATAACAGCGATCGATCGCTGCCTCTGGCAGGAGCTCCAGCTGCTCTCCCACTGAACTGCCCGGGGGGCTGAGCATCAATCAGGTTTAGTTCTTTAATTAAATATTGATTGGGAGAGGCTAGCAGGTTCAGGGGAGGGAGAAGGAGCTGCTGAGATGCACGGCCTGGCCCCTGTGCCAGGGGGAAACCATCTCTTTTCCCTGGGATGGTTTGTCTCGCTGTGCCTGTCCATGGACCCTCTGGGTTTCATTTCCAGCCACACTTTCTCATCCTCAGGGCAGAGGGGACGCTTGCATGATGCAGCATAAAGTCAACCAAGACATTTTAGGCAAAACTAAGAGTACCAGAGGTAAACTCTGAACTGCCCTCTGCAAGCCTGCTCTTCTCCACTGATAACTCCCACCTAAATTCCACCTCTCATTTCAATAGTGCAGACAATCCCTTCAGTCTGTGCTGGTTTTACCTCCATGTGTTGCTTGTGCTACAAACACAACTCCTGTTTCTCTCCTGGGCAAAAGGCTTGTTTCTGTCTGGCAGACTAATTTTTCCCATTGCCTGCTTAGATGACACAATCGTGTACAAAGTGCAGAACCTCCAGTGGACAGCTGATTTCTCTGGGGATGTCACTCTGACATGGGCTCGGCCAAAAAGGATGTCCTCGACCTCCTGTGTCTACAACATCTACTACAGGTACATCCCCCCTTACGCTGCATGACCTGTTGAGGTATGAAGTGCAAGCCAGGAAGAAGCCTGAGCACAGGTGGCAGAGTGTCTGTGCTTGCTGCAGGGAACTGTGCCGAGTCAGGCCTGAAAGAGCTGCTCAGTCAAGGGAATGGAAAAGCTGCTAAGGTTTGGTAGCAAAGGAGAGCCAAAATAGGTGTAACTGGAGGGCATTTCTGACAAACTTTGCTTGTTCCCTCCATGACTGTTTACTCAGACAGTAAAGTAGCTATATTCATTTTTTTTCCACTTGGGTCTTGTCTTTGTAGGACCATTAACAGCAAGAACAAAGAAAATAAATTAGAGCACAGCAGTTACAGAAAACCTCAGAGGCTTATAAGTCACCAACCTATGGTTAGTTTAGGCTTTCCAACAGCATTTTTTCAAGCTGGTGGTGTGGCTTTACCCAAAAGAAAACTAGGCAGCAAGCTTTTAAAATGGTTCCACCCTTTGGGACAAATTGTGCTACTAAACCCCATCCTGACCAGAGGTGTGTGACTCTCTCATGCAGGATGGTTGGTGAGAGCATTTGGAAGATTTTGGAAACCCACAGCAACAAAACCAACAGTGTTTTGAAAGTCCTCAAGCCTGACTGTACCTATCAGGTGAAAGTCCAAGTGCAGTGTCTGAGCAGAATCTACAACACCAACGACTTCATCACGCTGCGGGCACCCGAAGGATGTAAGCAGAGCTGCCCAGCTGCCAGCAGTGCCCTCATTCATGCTGCTTTGGCTTAGAAAGTAGATACCATGGAGGTATTCCTGTTACATAGAAAAAAAGGCCTTCCCGTAAGCCTGGGAATTGTGCTGGACTGAGAGAAAAGGGACCACCCACCCCTTTCTTCCAGCCTTTCAGGCAGACTCTGCCTCTCCCACTGCAATCTGGACACACCACTGTGTGGCTAACACCTCTGTTTCTCTCCCTAGTACCAGATGCTCCCTTCAACCTCCAGCTGTCCCTGAAGAAGGAAGCTGAGGGGGTGGTGGTGGGCTCCTGGAGCGCCCCCGTGAACGCCCACGGCCTCATTCGGGAGTTCATCGTGAGTGCTGCTCCTGCTGGGTGGGACAGCAGCAGGGGCTGCCCTGTCTGAACACTGAGCTCTGCACAGGGGTGGGCCAGAAACAGGACATTTTGTGTAGGAGACCTGCTGGGAGCATGGGGCAGGTTGGGAGAAGGAATGCTGCAGTAACACAGCCCTCGAGTTCATTCTTTTGTTCCTGGCTCCCTTTCTGAGCTCTTGTACCTCTTTCTGCTGACTCCTGACACAGAGAAACGCTGTGGCATTGTTGGCTGTGGAACCCTCATGCCTTGTTTTGGTACTTCTAGGTGGAATACAGCAGCAGTGGATCCAAGGAGTGGTCATCCCTTAGAACCACCAAGAACTACACAGAGATCAAGAACCTGGAGGCCAACACACTCTACACAGTCAGAGTGAGTATGTTCAAAGCTCAGTCTATGAGTGTTCTCACCACTTTTCACTAAATAGTTTTAAGTCCTGCACAGTTAAGTACTTGCTAAAAAAATCTTGTTAAAATCCTGCCCTTTAATGCCAACCCACACCAGGGGCTTGGCATTTGCACTGCCAATGTATACAGTTTCAAGACCTGAATTAAGGCCCTTGATTTGCTCCTTCTCCCAGAAGGCCAGGCTGTATTATAAAACCCTTACTACTAATTGCCCATTCCAATGTCACTGCAATTGCACTGGATCTGGGCCAGAGATAAATCTGGTCCTCAGTGTATCACTGGGAAAAGCAGCAGATCTGCCTGTGGGGAATGTCTGCACAGGGGAGAAGTTGGGTAATTATAGACAGAAGTAATAAGCAGAGGAAATGAAAGTCTGCACAGTTAGCCCTGGGAAATGTGTACTTTGCCATTGTCCATCCTTCCTCTGCTGAAGGAGTTCTTGGGAAGTTCACTGGGAGGTGGGATAAATGCACTCCCAAATCCATGTTATCCTCACAGTTGGCTGCAGCCAGTCTTCCTTCCCATGGTATTCCTTCCCAATATAATCTCTTTCCAAAGAAATCTTTGGAACTGGATTCAGTGCTTGCATGGACTTCACTGGCACAGTTCTTACCTTTACTATGGCCCATGGAGTCCAAAGCTCCTTATCTTGAGGGACTCCTTCAAGGCCTCATAAGAGAGCAGTTCTCTGCAAAGAGGCTGCACCTCCCTCCTCTTAGATTCCTTTAATTGACTTTAAGCAGTCTGGTTTATCTCTGTATTAAGCATTTTATTGCCAAGTAATTAAACTATTGTTTGCTTCAAAGTCCTTTTCCCAGGAGCTCTGCCAGGTCCCCAACCCTGCTCTAACCTCACCCTCTGTTTGCATTATACAACGTTGTCCTATTAACTCACTCTCTCATTTGAAAAGGTTGCTGCAGTAACTAGTCGAGGAGTGGGAAACTGGAGTGATTCCAAATCCATAACCACCATAAAAGGCAAAGGTAAATATTGTTGTTTCAGTCAACTCGGACAACATAATAAAAAGGCACAACATCAGCCTGAAGTGTCCAGCACCAACATGCACAACCTCCTCCTCCTTTAGTCTCCCTGTTGAGCTTTTTACACTGTTTAACAACTTTGCTGTACCGTTTCACTCAACTTGAGCTGCCTTAAAGTTCAGTGGCAGGTCTGGCTGGGTCACTGACTCGTCCCTCTGAACTCTGTGGCACAGGGGATGGATGTGCTGCCCTGGAAATGGGCAAGGAGCCTGGCCAGAGGTGCCTCTCTCCTAAACTGCAGATGGAGTCCCTCTGACTTATGCAGGCTACATCCTGCCTTCAGACAGGCAGGGCATTACCACCAACCCCTCTGCTCCCCTGGCTCACCTTCTCCCTCTTAGGTTATGATTATGTTGGTTTCTGTATCTCCCCTAAAGGACCACTATGTGCTCCCCAAACCATCACAACATTACAGTCTGACAGTAGGTAAATTCAAACAGTACAGTAAAACACTTCCTTCCCAACTTTTTTTAGAAAAGCCTTTTGAAATCCTCTGTATTCATGCCAGATTTTTCACCCAAACTCACATCCCTACATCAAAACTTTTTGCTAATTTGTTAGATAAAAGTGCATCCATGCTATGTTGGCAAAGAAGGGAAAGAAAACACCAGGTTGCTACAATTGCAGGAGTCAGATAATGGGAATTACCTGGTGGCTAGGAAAACAGAGGTAAAAAGAACAGAAACCCCTTTCATTTCAGGTTTTGCATAAGTGCTTGGCAGCTGTCCCTGCTGACAGCTCCTGACCTCCCTCACCAGCTCCCCAGAAGCTGTTAAGTGGGATATGAGCTCATCCTGCTGGGTTCAGAAGTGAAACCCCTTTGCCCAGACCTCTCTAGTTCCAGCCTGCACTGGGCAAGGCACAGATAAGGCAGCTTTTAAGTGGTTGACTTAAAAAACAGTGGAGGTACAGCATGTCAGTGTCTGCTCTGGGTACATGTCCTAGAGACAGGCAGGGATGGGGTGGGGAGAGTGGGGATTCAGCTCTGATTGCTGCCTGTATTTTATCTGTCCCCTTCCAGAGTGTCCCCTCTCTCAGTGTCCCTCCTCTACAGCACATTTCTTTGTCTCTCCTTCCAGTCATCCCTCCCCCTGTCATACACATTGAGAGCTACAGCGAGGACTCCATAAGCTTCAGCCTAAAAATGACCACTAACATCAAGGTAGCACTTTTTTACCTTTCCTTCTGCCTCTAAAGTAAAAGGCCTGTGTTGGGTAAATGCTGAATAATGAATGGGATAAGCTGTCACCTATCAAAGCATTGCAATTACTAGTTATTTCATGCCAATTAATTTCTTACTACTCATAAACTGTCCCGAGACTCTTAATTAGGCTGGAAAATACAATGTCAGGGTGGCTCTTTCACTGTGAATCACAGAGAGCTCACGTTGTGTGTCCTTGTGCATGACAGGTCAGGGGTTATGTTGTGAACATCTACTGGACATTTGACACCCACAGGCAGGAAAAAAGGACTCTGATCATAGAAGGAGAGAAGTCCATCCAAAAAGGTAAATGCTGCACAAAGTGTAAAATTCTGCTTCAGTCAACACCAAACAGGAAGGTTTATTGAAGGATATAGTATGATTAATTTTTTCTTTTTTTGCAAGTAGTTTCTGGTCAGGAAGGAGTAAATTTGGAGAGAGCAAACCAGCCAATCCTTGGCCTGTTTTTAGGACTTGGAGATTTCAAGCAGATTTGAGATTAACCCCCATTCTCATCACCTGGGATTTTGTTTGTAGTTCTGTTTCTAACCTGCAAAAGGGAGTAGAAACAGAACGTGGATTTCTTGAGCTTGTGTACAGTACATGTCCCTGTTAATCAGATTTCTGGTTTGGAAAAATCCCTGGTGTGCACAGTCTGGATATGGGAAAGCACTGGCCACAGGAAAGCACAGGCTGGGTTAGATACAGACTCGAAAGTAGTGAAAGCACAAACCAAGAGAGGCAGGATCCTGTCCAAGACTGACTGATGCTGCTGACCCTCTCCTCATGCTCTCACCCTGCCCTTGCAGTGCTTTGCCTCACCTAATAGTGCATGTTTCTCTTCTTGCTCAGTGGCAAATCTGACAGCACACACCCCCTATGAAATTTCTGCTTGGGCTAAGACGGAGCTGGGTGACAGCCCTCTGTCTTTTGTACATGTGGTGACCAGTGGGACAAGACCTGCATCCCCAAGCCTCAAAGCCAAGGCCATCAACCAGACAGCAGTGGAGTGCAGCTGGACTGGACCCAGGAATGTCGTAAGGCACCCACTCTTTTCTCCCCAGCCACGGTGGGGTTTAGCTCAGAGCCTCAAAACATGCACAAAAACTGAAATCAGGATTATTTTGTTGGCATTGAATTCCAAGGCCTTGAAAACTTTATGCTCAAGAATGAAGTAAAGCAGCTGCTGCCCTTTAAACAGAAGCAAAGAAAGGCTTCCTGTCTGTTTGTTCAGCCACTGGTGCAGTGCAGAAGTGGCTGAAATACAGAGAGCACAATGCTCCAGCAGTCTTTGAATGGACTGCTGTTTTACCCGAGCTGAGCCCAGGATTTGCAGGTGGGGAGGGCAGAGGCAGGTGGGCAGATGGCACCTGAACTTGGGCAAGAGAGAGGAAAAAGGGTCCCACAGGGAAAGGGATCTTTGCTTTGTGTCCCAGCCAGGGGATGCTCCCGTGCCAAACTCTGCGCTGTCCTCGTGGTGCTTTTCCTCCACAGGTCTATGGCATCTTCTACGCCACGTCCTTCCTGGAGCTGTACAGGAGCCCCCACAACACCACCACAACCTCCCACAACGTGACGGTGCTGGTGCAGCGGGACGGGCAGTACCTGTTCCTGGTAGGCTCTGTTTCTGTGCTCACCCTGGGCAGCTGCAGCCACACCAAGGCACAGCGTGACCCTCTGTGTGTCCCCCCCAGGTCAGGGTGATGTCTCCCTACCAAGGGCCCCCCTCTGACTCCGTTGTGGTGAAGATGATCCCCGACAACCGGCTGCCCCCGCGGCACCTGCACTCTGTGCACACCGGCAAGACCTTCGCCGTCATCAAGTGGGAGTCTCCCTACGATTCACCTGACCAGGACATGGTAATGTCCCACAGAGCCTTCTCCTGTCCCTCTGCATGCAAACCCCGGGCTCAGAGACAGATCCCTGCCATGCTGCTGATGGAGAGAGTCTGAGACCAGGCCTACCCTCCATACAAATAGTCACCATCGAGGCGCTGACACCTCCGGCACCCTCATTTTCTCTGGCCAGGCCATTAGCTCAGGACTTTAACATTCACATTGTGCTTAAAAACAGTCAGGTCTGGGCTATCTGTTGCTGACAGAGACTGAAAACACCCCTGGTATGTGCTAAAACACCGTTCTGGGCTGTGGCTTTGGCTCCAGCTGCGCTGGGGCAGCCCCAACAAAGCCCAGCTCCGTTCTCTGGCTTGTGGGCAGGTCTCGCTCCACTGAGGGCAAGTCATTTGCTCAGCAAGCTTCCCCCCCCCCATTCTGGTTCAGAGACTTTAACAGCAAAGGTTTGAAGGTATAAATCTTCCCAGCAGAACTGGAAACCTTGACAGGGCAGGATTTCTCATTTCATCCTTGTGATTCACTGAGAAATACAACCTGAGGTTTTCCTCCTGCCCTCATCTCTTCCAGTAACTGCATTTTCTGTATCAGTAAATACTGATCTTGGGCAGGGATCCAGCAAGAGGCTTGGAATCACTTCCCAGGCTTTCTGTAAAGCTCAGGCACAGCTTAAAGCAACTTTTGCCCCCTTGTCAAATGTCCTACCACTGTATGAGACTGCTGGCAAGTCTGCAGGAAAGTGAGACCTTGCCCTGTGTGTGCCTTTCCTCCCCCTCCAGTTATATGCTGTGGCAGTTAAAGATTTAGTAAGAAAAACAGATAAAATCTACAAAGTGAAAACCCAGAACAGCACAGTGGAATACACCATCAAGAAGCTGGAACCAGGAGGGAAATACCACGTGATTGTTCAGCTGGGAAACATGAGCAAGGAATCCAGCATGAAGATCAACACAGGTACAGGACACAGCGCCCATCCCACCCCTGTGCTGGCTGGATCAGTGTGTCTGCAGCCTCAGTCCTCTCCCACAGCCAAAGGCCAGGCCTGAGAGGCTTCCCTGGAGCTTCCAGAGGAAGTGATTAAACCCCCAAACAACAGCAGTGCAGAGGAAGCCTCTCAAATGATATCCAGGGTGTTTTTCTCCTGCCAGATGGGGATGGGAAAGACACCTATTTAGCTGGATTTGTACACACCATCAGGTGCCATTATGGCCCTACCACAAAAACCCTCTGAAACCCAGGTCACATGTCACAGCATCCTCACCTCCAGTACATCCTTTTTCCAAGCAGATCCCTAAAAACCACTAAGGAGTGTTACAAGCTCACCTGCTGCCACTTTTCCCTCATTTGCAGTTCCATTGTCTGCACCAGACGCCTTAAAAATTATAACAGAAAAGGACCATATTCTGCTTTTTTGGAAGAGTTTGGCATTAAAGGAAAGTAATTTCAATGAAAGCCGGGTAAGTTGTGCTGTCTGTCCTGTACTAGAGTGTTTCAGAAAAACCTGGAGCAGAGTCACTGCAAGGTTCCTTTCACAGACTCTCTAAAATCCATCTCAGTGTCCTTCATGAGCCCTCTGTGTAGAGCTCACTTAAATTCCTGTCACAGCTCAGGCACTAAAGCTGGTAGATCCAATTGGTCACCTTTTAGGAACATAATTATCCTCTTAGAAAGGACAATTGTGTGAAGGGACTGGGAATAGGGTACTGCTCTGCTGGGCTGGGAAGCACATTGGTGGTGTCTGAGAATTGTCATTATTTAGACTTTAGTAGAAAATGATGTTGTCTGTCAGGGCGTGAGCAGGTAGCAAACTGTGCCAAAAAAGCCTTCTGGACTCTGTTTTGGATTGTCTGGGATGGATGCACGAACAGAGTGAACCAGACAGACCAAAACACAGTCATGGGATCATTTAGGTTGGAAAAGGCTTCTAATATCATCAAGTCCAACCTATGACCTTGTCAATTAGACCAGAGCACTGAGTGCCACATCACTGGCACTTTTAACACCTCCAGGGATGGTGACTCCACCACCTCCCTGGGCAGCCTGTTCCCATGTTTAACAATCCTTTCCACAAAGAAATTCTTCCTGATGTCCAGCCTGAGCCTTCCCTGGCACAGCTTGAGGCTGTGTGCTCTCATCCTGTCAGTTGTTACCCCTGAGAAGACAAACCTCTCCTCCCTGAACTGGCCAAGGCCAAGGCACACCAACAGGGATTCCTGGAGGAGGCTCCACTGCTCCCTCCCAGCTGACAGCCCAAGAGATTAAATCCAACCTAGATCCAGGAGGAAGAACAAGTGTCAAAGCCCTTTTGGAAGGCACAAGCCTGCCCTCTGCAGCCCAGTGATTTGGGGTTTGTGTCTCTCTCAGGGTTACGAGATCCACATGTTTGACAGCCTGATGAACATCTCAGCTTACTTGGGGAACACCACAGAGAACTTCTTCAAAGTGTCCAACCTGAAGATAGGTCACAACTACTCATTCAGTGTCCAGGCCAGGTGCCTGTACAGTGGGCAGATGTGTGGGGAACCAGCCACGCTGCTCTACGACGAGCTGGGAACGGGTGAGCCCCTGCTTCTTCCACATCCTCCTTAACTAACGCTCATGAAAGCCTCACAGACTCAGAGCTGTGAGCCCAACACTCAGGCCTCACACCCCAGACATGTGCTATGGGTACAAACAGCTCTTCCCTCCCTCCCTCCCGTGCCACAGGTGAGGACTCCTCTGCCACCAAACCCGGCAGATCCACGGACGTCGCTGCCATCGTGGTGCCTGTGCTGTTCCTGCTGCTGCTGACCCTGGGCATCGGCTTCGTGGTGCTCTACATGAGGCACAGGAGGCTGCAGAGCAGCTTCACAGCCTTTGCCAACAGCCACTACAGCTCCCGCCTCGGCTCGGCCATATTCTCCTCGGGAGATGACTTAGGTACATGCCCTTGGTGTCCTGGGATGGCTCTGGGGACAGCCGGGGTGACAGGAATCCCTTGGTGTCATGGATTGGCTTTGGGGACAGCCCTGGGGACATGGAATGGCTTTGGGGACAGCCCTGGGGACATGGAATCCCTTGGTGTCCTGGGATGGCTTTGGGGAGAGCCCTGGGGACATGGAATGGCTTTGGGGACAGCCTTGGGGACAGGAATGGCTTTGGGGACAGCCCTGGGGACATGGAATCCCTTGGTGCCATGGAATGGCATTAAGGGACAGCTTTAAGGACCTGAAATCAGTGCAGGGTTTGCTTCTTTATCAAGCTTTGGGCCACCTTTGGCATTAAAATCTTGTCCTAAGAGTAAAAAGCTGGACTAGAATAAATCACAGACTCACTGAGGTTGGAGAAGACCTTTAAGGTCACCAATCTATGTAATGTTTTCCCAACCCTAAAAAGCTTTTAGCAACTTCACTTAAGCCACTCCCTCTAATGCAAATCAGTTAAAACCTGAATATAACATACAACAACCAGGTAAGAGCACGAGCAAAGCCACAGCATGAGGTTTTGAGGGCACCATAACAGCTCTCTGGGCTTGTTTTTCAGGAGATGAGGACGATGAGGCCCCCATGATAACTGGATTTTCAGATGATGTCCCCATGGTCATCGCGTGAAGGGCATTTCTGGCTGTAAAAACCAAATGGTGTAAATATTTTATTTGATAAAAATAGTTGATTGTTTATTTTAAAAATGCACTTTGAGTTGCAATATGTTATTTTTATATGGGCCAAAAAATAATAATTTTAAGAATACACTTTGTAGTAATCAACTGTGAATTGCAGACTAGGTTGGTTGAGTAACAAATTACTTTGATTTAACATTAATTTAGTCTTACAAGGCTATGCTTGCTGGGCATGCTTTTAAGTCTGTGAGATATTTTCCGCTGACTAAATTGGCTACTCGTTTTATTTTTCTAAGACAAGAATAAATTTATTTAAAAAAAATCAGGAGATTATACATGTAGAGAGAGATAAGTAATATAGTCCCTGAAGGTTTTGCTTTTACTTTAGAAAAAACTCTTTGGACTTTGTTTTCTATGAAAGTATTTTTGTTGTGTTAATTTATTGGGAAATCTGCTCGAGAACAGATTTCCAAAGTAGTCAGACATTGTACACATTATTGTGTAGAACATGTGCCACTTTATCTTGTGAGGCAGTAGGTCTTGGCATCTCCATCACTGTTCTTGCCACAGTAATAAAAATCCTTATTTTTACATATTTTTTCTCCCTTATCAAAAGACCCAATCTTTGAGCAATCTCAGAGCCCAAGTCGAGCTACTGCAGCACAAACTTCATGGGAGAGTTTATCTTCCAGCTGCCATCCCTGTGAGCCAAAAGCATCCCTGCCCAGGGCAATGCAGAGCCTGGGGCAGGGCTGTGACAGGCCCTGAGCCACCAGCAGGAGGGTTTGGGGGCCTCTGGTTATTCCTGGGCAGCAGCACAGAATGCTTTGGGCTGGATGGGCTTAAACATCATCCCATCCCACTCCCTGCCATGGGCAGGGACACCTCCCACCAGCCCAGGGTGCACCAAGCCCTGTCCAGCCTGGCCTTGGGCACTCCCAAGGATGGGGCAGCTTTTGCAGTGCTGTTCCAGCTGCCAGACCTTGTGGCTGTGCCCCTCAGTGCCAGGTTTGCAGTAACATCACACCCTCCCAGCACTGCCCAGCAGGGCACCTGCAGCCACTGAACTGCTGCTCATCACATGGGGCTTCATTCATTTGTAGTTTCTGTCTGTAACATCACTGAAAAAGTCTGCCACGAGCACCTTAGAACACCCTCCCAGGTAATGAGGACACCTCTCCTGCTGGAGCTTTTCCCTCAGCTGCTGCCTCGGTGGTGGGACAGAAGGGGGAGCCTCCAGTGTGCACAGCCAGGAAAGGCTTCAGGCTTCCCACAGTCACGCAGAGCAGTAATTACTGAACATTTAAATTCATTTGGTTTACAGCAGGGATTCGATCCTCCCTCATTAACATTTCCTAAAGCAGCCACAGTCATACCTTCAGCTTTAGCAAAAAAAAAAATATATATATAGACAAATATACTACTTTCCTATCAGTAGTCACCTCACGTTTCCAGCAGACACAATACTCGCTACAGAGCCAAGCAGGAGAAATGTCTGCATTCCACTGTTGAGCTTTTTTTTTTGTGATAGCAAAATGTGAATCTCACCACAATGTGAATCTCAGCACCACTTGCCAACCCAAGGGCAGCGACAGGACTGATGTTCAGGGCTCTCCCCTGTCCGTGCTCTAGATATGCAAAACTCCTCATCTGTAACTACAGCACACACTGTCTTGTCACACTGGGTTTTTTGCTTAAAACAAGAGTATTTTTGCTGTGTAAATTAAGCTGTAATTGCAGTCTTCCTACAGATGAAATGAGAGAGGCCAACTATGTTTTGATACATGACTGATCCATTTAATTTCACAGGTGAAAATGTGTAAAAAGTTGAAGTCTGGATGGTTTGATACTCTATAGAAATACTGACTCTATTTTCAATTACTGGTGTTAGCATTCCTGGTGACAGATTTTTCCCCCACAGTTGGGACCAAACTAGAATCAGATTTTTATAAGTAGCAGCGAGCTTGTAGAGTTGCAATATTTTTACCTTGTTAGTGGGCCAGGTGCTGTTCAGGAATTAAAATTTTGAGCAAATCAACCCAGCACACGTAGCTCAATTTGTCTAGAGTTACAGCTACATACATAGACCAGAATCTGACCCAGAGGCTAAACTAGTCTAAAAAACATAAATCAAAAATTTGATACAGGAAAGAAAGCCTAAAAGCAGAGATAAAGAGTATTGAACTCCTTATAAAGCAAATACTTTGGCACAGGTAACTGAAAATTACAGTACAGTATCCCAGGAGATGGTACCTCTCTGGTGAGAATCAGTAGTGATTAAATACTGATACTTCACTCCCCCAAGGGGTAAATCCTGCCCATCTCTGTCTAGAAGCAAAATGCCAAGGGGCACCCTTGTAACCACTTAGAATTCTGCAGAAATCCCTTGGCTGGAGACTTCAGGCATCAGCTGAGGGCCAGGTCCCTCCTGGCCACTCTGAAAGACTCCTTTGTACTCTGGCTCAGTGACACTTGCACAGGGCAAAGCATTTTGGGCAACACTTACCCAAACCCCACCAGTGCTGGTTACCTGTGCCTGCCTAGCCCAGGGCAGGCAGAGCAGAGCCCTCTGAGCCCAGTCTGGGGGGCACCCCTGGGGTTGGGGGCACTGCAAAGCCTTTCCTGCGACACTCCTCGGCCCTCCCAGACTTTCCCTTCACTGCAAAAATCACCACTGTGCTCTCAGCAAAGCAACTTCACAGGGCTAGTGTATTTTATATAGAGATAGAGAAGTCTGACTCCAGGCAGGGAGGGAGCAGATTAGATGCAGTTCTGGGGAAATTGTATATTTTTATGAACTTTTGAAGCACGGAATCTTGTTCACGGAGACATACAGGGGGTGGGGGGTTCTGCTGTAAATAGGGTACATGGATGTGGATGTATATTCTGTTCTGGTTTCCTTTCAGTAGCCTTTTGCAATGTGACATGCCCTAACTTATGGGAGGATTTGGGTTTACCTTACAGGAACCAGGGAAATGTTTGGATCTGTATGGGGGGGGGGAAAAGAAGGATATGGAAAATACCCTGGCTGGGAGGAACTTCCAGTTAATTTGGTTTGCATCCATTTCAGTTTTCCCACAGGTGCCCATGGGTACTCTTAAGTCCACTTGAACCAAGGCTGAACAGTAAAATCTGGTGGGGTTTTGGACCATGAGGCTTGAGTTGCTTTGACTCAGGGGGTTTGTGTGTTTTTTGGGGATGGGGCTATTTTACAACAAAGGAAAAAGAGGTGCCATTTTCCAGGCTGCAGATCTGACCACCTACTGAAGGTCAAACAGTGGATCTTTTCAGCCTGAATAAATCCCATCTGCTGGCTGGATCCTCTGTGAAACTCCCTGCACCCACCTCCTCAGAGCCAGTGCCCGCTCCAGGCGCACATGGAGCCAGCTGGGGCAGGAGCTTCCAGCTGCCCTGGGGCTGGCTGACAGCTGTACCCCAGGGAGACACTCTGAGGAATTTCAGAGAGGGGTGAAACGTGTCGTGCTGTCCCCAGGGGACCCCCTGCATGCAGCTCCTGAAGCTGCAGGAGAGCTGCGGGCTGAGTTCCCACCCCGTCTAACCCTGCCCTAACTTGTTCCATGTGCTCCACCTTGACACAGCCTTGGCAGGAGGCGGCTGCAATCCAGCTCTGGGGAAAGGGGATTTGCCTTGGACAGAGATCAAGTTACAGTGAGATGTACAGGAGCTCATACCCAGCCAGGAAGGGGAGGAGAGGGCAGAGAGGCAAAGCTGGCTCCCTACATCCACACCATAGTGGTTTGGCCTGGAGGCCAAAGGACCTTTGTGCTTGGTGGTCACCACATTAGTTCACTCATCCTGTTTCCAGAGTCACCAGGAGCAGCCCCAACCCCACATTATTCACCAGAGAACCCCCCATCCCTGAGCCAGCCACTCTGCCTGGGCAGAACCAGGGCACATCTCGGTCTGAGCATCTCCACGCTTGGAATGTCTTTGTAGGTACAGAGTATATTGAATGACAAACTTCATTCACTTGCTGGTTGAAATGTAAAATGTGTTCAGGAAATACCAAAATAACCTTTTCTGAAACAACTCTCAAGTCTCCTTCAAATGGACTTGAGAAGGGAAATGGTGCAATGACTTGGTTACTCTTGGACCTGGAGAGCATCTTCCTTCCTGGAACCAGCTGTAACATTGTCATTTATCCTTCAAAACATTCAGCAGTCTACAAGCAGCCAGGCTCTAATGAGATCTTTAGAGTCAACTTTTAATCTGGTTCCTTAAGTGAAGTTTAGTATTACACCATCAGAATTGCTCCTCTGTGTCTTTGTTTTGGGTTTTTTTTCCATTCACTGATTTCTGCTATGTATTATTGCACAATTTTGAAGGAATTTTTGTCTGTCATTTTTTTTCCACTTAATAATAAAAATGGACTGGATAAACAAAACCATTTCTGGTTTTTGAAATTGTTATCTGCCCTCTGTGTGTCTGGAGCAATACAAAAGAGACTTTTTTCTGAATGTATTTTTGTTTTACATTAGAAGGATGCATGGTATAATCTAACAGGATCATAACTCATGGAATGGGTTGGAAGGAACATTATAGATCTTCCTTTTCCACCTCTTGCTATGAGCAGGGTCACCTTCCACTGTCTCAGGTTGCTCTGAGCCCTGGCCTTGAACAATTCCAGGGATGGGGCAGCCACAGCTTCTCTGGGCAACCTGTGCCAGGGCCTGCCCTCTCACACAGTGCAGAATTCCTTCCTGGCATTTAATCTATATCTCTGTCAGTTTGAAGCCATTCTCCCTGTCCTGTCACTACAGTTCTTGATGAAACTGTAGATACAGGACAAAGATTCAGAAACAGGAAAACTGAGTTTCCTGCTGAAGAAGCAGCAGAATCCTCCTGAAGAGGTGCCCCTGACATTCAGAATACAGTCACGTCTCCAGCTGGTGCTTGGTCCCTTCCTCCAAGGTCAGAAAGCAACACCCTCAGCCACCAGAGAACATTTCCAGCCTGTCCAAGCTCCCCCTCCACGTTTGCAGAACACCAGCTCCAGCATTAAGCCTGGCTTGCCACTCACATCACACACATTTCCCAGCTTAAAATCCATTTCCACAGCCAGCCCACCCCTGCCTGGTGTGTTAGCACTGCTGGTGTTTGCAGCAGGTACCCTGACACCTGAGCAGGCAGCACTGCCCCTGGCAGGGACAGGTAATGAGCAGCAGCCTCTTCACAGGCCCCTCATTTCTCAGCCCAGATAATTGGAAAGGCAACACGTGATCTTGGTGGACATAATTGAGGCGTGCAGGTATCTTAAGTGTTGCACTTCATTAACGTTTAGCTCAAGGCAACATTAGCAAACAGCCATTCCTTCCTCCCCGTTGCCCCCTCTGACAGGAATGAAGCTGATTTTTCCTACTCTGCTGGAACAGATTGATCCCCCTGGGAGGCACAAGAAGTTACACCTCATTCCCAGGCACCTACTTTCTGTTAGAGGAGCTGACGTGACTCTGAAACTTCAGTGCTGTCATGGAGAAAACTTTTATTCCACCCAGATTGTCTCCCTCTCCTAACAAAATCTGCATATCTTTACAGACAAGAAAGATTTCCCCCCTAATCCTTTACAGCCTTTACCAGTGCAAGTTGGAACATTTTCCCCCCCTAGGATGCACATGGGAATCCATCAAGGAAGAAGATTCCAGTTGCTGGAGGAGCTTTGGTTGGAGCACATGGCACAGACCCATGCAGGGGGCCTGGATCCAGGCTCTCCCCACTCTGCTGCTCCTGAAAACACATTTTCCCCCCCCAATAACATCAGGGGCTGCTTCCAGAGGACACAGGAAGGGGAAGATGTGAATCCTCCCTGCAGAACTGAGGAAGCCAGGTGGAAATGCAACAAGGCCAAGACTGCAAAAGCCCTTCCCAGCATGGGTTAAGCATTCCACAAAAGAGACACACTCTGATCTTGAAAGAGAACAGCTGAAGTTTTGGCTTGCTGCTCCTCTTTTGAATAAGCAACCCCAGTGTCTCGTGCCAGACTCCTGAGTGATTGTGTTCAGCCTTTCTCGGCAGGAAAGATGAAATAACTGAGGATGTTTCCTAGCAGAACTCAAGCCGGATTTTGGGATGGAGGAGCCAAGAGCTCTCAGATAGCCCGGCCCCTGCTCTAAGGAAGGAAGAGAAGGTCTGTGGGAAGGAAAGATTCATGCTAACCATCAACATCTTGGCTCCTGCCACAAACCTCTCAATCTTCCAAATGTGGGATGCAAGAAAAATGGCATCTTCCAGGATGTGTGGTTTATTTCTTCCCTGTAAATTACAGGCATCCAGAAGCCCACATCCTCAAACTCTCCTAGCTGGGCTGACATCGTGCCTGCTGGATTTGCTTTCCCCAGGGCCCACAGAGCAAACCAGAGTGGACCTGACCCCTGACTTGTCAGGACACCTGCGTGGGGTTGTGCTGGAAAAAACCCCACTGCTTTCAGCGATGATGAAGGGGCATGAAAAAGGGACTAGACAGTGATTTGGGAAGACAGCCAGTGAGTGGGAATAGGAGTCTGAGCTGAGCAGGAGTTCATTAAATACATCCTGAAGCTGGTTAGAACCTGACACTGGCTATACAGGAGAGGAGTGTTTTAGAGGTGGTGGACCTGACGCAGAGATGGACAAGTGACGTTCACCTCACCAAGCCTCACAGCTCCAGGGTGGTTCAGCCATAAAAAGACTTGTTTTCCCTGGATATTTCCATAGCCAATGGAGGGAAGCAGCCTCCAGGGAGGAATTCAGAACCTGATGGGAATTGGGACCTGAATGAGCCATTCTCAAACGTTCTTGCACACTTTTCATTCCCCTCCCACTAGGAGAATGGCTACCTGTGCATTCTGTATTTCCCCAAGCCTGCAATCCCAAAGACATGAAGATAGAGAGGAGGTTGGAGGTTCCTCCTGGCCTGGGTTCTATGTAACATTAGGCAGGATTCATCCTTGCCCAAGCTGAGAGGGTCACTCCAGGCCTCGTCTGTAGCCAAGGATGAGGCACAGCAGTTCAGAGAGTGCTTCCCCTTGTCTTAAAATAGGTCAGACACTCTTTGCTATAAAGGGAACTCAAGGCAACAGTGAGGCTTGTGACTGTAAGACACCACATTGAAACGAATCCCAAACCCATGACTGGGGTGTGAACATGCCCCCTGCAGCCAGCCAGCCCCTTCCTGTTCCTGGAGCACACTCTGCCCTCAGAGCCACACACCCCACGCTGCAGGCTGGAGAGGAGACCTTGCCAAACATCTCTGCTTTGTTAGCACCCTTTGCCCAGCAGCCAACCGAGGCTCCACTCGTGCTGCCAGCACGGCAGGTCCCCTCCTGATGCTCTCCAAACTGCCCCTCTGAGGGCTGCTGGCCTGGCTTTCTGGAATGACACAGCTTTCCTTTCCCCCACCGTGGCTTCTCGGGATCCCTCACAAAGCCAGACCAGAAGCCCAGGGGCCAGTTCCCAGCTGTGTGTTCAGTCACAAGACTCGCTTCGTTTGCAGCCCAGTTCCACTCTGCAGTAGCTGAATGTAATTCAGAGCCAGCCAGGAAATTACCATGGCAGGCTCAGAGCTGGTAAAGACAATAGCATGTTTGGCTCATCCATTTGGCACAACCCCATTTCAAATGTACTTTTCCTCCTAAACTCATTTAACCTCCCAACCAAGAGCCACAACCGTGGCGAGCTGTTTTGTTCCGAGACCAGATCTCCTGGGAGAAGAGGCACAAAGAACAGAAGGCAGCCTGGAGAGACATGGAAAAGGGGAAAACCGAGAATGGGATTCGAATGCATCGCCCTTAGAGCCCACGCCAGCGACCTGCTCGAGTCCAGCCACCATAAATAAACAGGCTCCGAGTATTGTCTGGCCAAGCCCGGCAATCCTGAGCCGGGTCCAGCGGGTGAGGCGGCGGCGGCATCGCTGCCATGCGGGCACAAAGCACATGTCGGTCACACAGAGCCACTTTCGCCGTGGGATTTGTGCTGCAGCCACTTGCACGGGATTGATGAGGGTTCTGCTCATGGCCAAACCCCAAACCGGAGCCAAAAGCTTCGCCCATGGTGGTGAATCCCAAGCGAGGGGCAACAAAGGCAGCGAGCGCAGCCCGAACCTGAGCAGTGCCAGCCCCGCTGCTGTCCCTGCCCATGGACCCACCACGAAGCCCATGTGTGCCCAGGGCAGGGCTGAGCACGGGCTGTGGGGCTGGGAACCCGCTCCATCCACACCGCAAGCCAGAATTCACCCTTTAGCCCGGATTTTGGCTGGTTCGGGCCAGAGCAGCAGCCCCGCTGCCCCCGCTGCCAGCCGCGGGCAGCAGATGGCAGCAGAACTTTAGTCACTGCCCACCACCCAACTCCATGCGATCCCTCCTCCTCCTCCCGCCTTTTTTTTTTTTTTTTTTTTACTTTTTACTTTTGGTGGCCTCAAAAATTATTAGTTCCAGATGAGCTCCTGCCATTGTAATAGTCCATTTAACCCGATCCACTCTGAGCAGAGTCAGTGCAAGTTCAAATGCAGCATTTTCACATGCAAACTATACATCAGAGACATATTTCTGTCGGGGTTTGAGCATTCCTTGTGCAGAGGAAAGGGGAAATGCAGAAGGTTAAACCTCACACACACCCGGCCCCGGCCGTGGGCAACAATGGCACTTTGTCAAGGCGGCGCTGCCAGAGCAGAGCTGAACTCCTGAATTGAACCAGGAACCTCAGCACTGCTGCTCCCTTTGAAGATTAGCACTAATAAGCCAAACCAGTGGGTATTTTGTTTTATAAGGAAAGAGCATTTCAAGTCACGTACGCTGCTATTGTTGGACACAAAACATGTACTGTCTCTGCCTGTGGTGACTCCAGCCCCTGCTCCACGCTTGGCTTTTGCTGGGATTACCTTTATTTTTATACTATATTAAATTTACCTCCCACCATCTTTCAGGCCTATTAAAACCGGTGACGTTTCCCAGGGCTAGTTACATATATGCAGTTAAAAAAGCCCCTATTTGTACTGGTTTACTATCATATTCAAATGTTATGCCTTATGTAGATTTCTTATTCAGAAATAATAATCAAAATGACCAGATTTCCCTCCTACTGGAATAAAAAGCACATCCTACATAAACGAGTTGCATACAAGAGGTGCATCAAATGATTTGTTTCTGGTAAACGAAGACAGCTCTAGCACAACACATGGAAAATTTCATGTTGTTTGCTTTTGTAATTCACTGTACACACAGCCTTTAATCTGAGGATCTCTGAGCACTCTGCACAGTTTAATTAAGGCCCACAGCTGCCATGTTGGGAAGTACATTAAGTGTTGTTATGCTGATTCTTTGCAGATGGGTAGATTTAGGGACTCAGTTCTGTGTTCCAAACTCCCTCTCCCCATCCCAGACTGGTCCTTAAAGCTCTTCCATGTGGCCTTTGCAACGACAGCCAGAGAAAATGTACGAGCCTAAACCCCACCAAACAAGCACCCCTGCCCTCCTGGAGGGCTGAGCCTCCCAATGACATGTGGTACCTGCAAAGCACCTGACCATGTTCCCAATCCATCAGTGCTGGTGGAAAACTCTGCTCCTGCCCCGTGGATTGACACAGAGCTCCCAGCTGGGCCTTCATGCTGAGGGTTAAACCCTAAACCCACGTACTGCCATGACCTCAACACGGGTCAGGAGCCAGACCCCATCCCAAACTCAAACCTGCTGGGCCCCACATCCTTTGCTGCAGAGCTTGGAAGAAGAACATTCCAGCTCTTGGCTCCCAATCCCCCATTTTAAAACAGTACTCTCTCCTGCGGGATCTGTATGGAAACCACTTGCAGCGTGGAAGCCACAGGACAAATGAATGGGAATTCACCCTGCCAGTGATACCCACCATGAGACACAGCTCTGAGCAGGGGAAGGGCATGCTTAGCCCTAACCAGCTGCACATGCACAGCCTGTGCCTCATCCAGCCCCTCAGCTCAGGGATTGAACTGCTGCTAAAGCTCAGGAGCAGGATCTGGTCCCAGGACACAGCCCAGTCCCCCCGTGCTCCTGCCCTCACACCTGACCCACTCGAGGCCACCACTTCCTCCATGGCCTTGGGAATGGGCAAGCAACCAGCTCTGACCAGGGGATGAATAGGTACTGAACTCAAGCAGCTTTTCCCAACATTGTTTTAGCTTTGGCTGCAGACAGATCTCCATCTCTCCCTTTTCCTTGTTCCTTCCCCCTCTCCTCTGTGAGCTCCTTTGTTCTCATGTTTACAGCAGCATCGATTTGCTGTCAGAAAGCAACATGGCCTTGGAGTTTCTGTACACACAGCAGGAATCCAGCCCTAACCTGCTCCTCTGCCAGCCTGACTCCCTGCAATGGGCTGCACTTGGCAGTTCAGGTGCTCCTGCTGCTCTCAGACCCACCAGGAAAGGGGGAGCACAAGCCATGGCCCCACACAGATCCCCAGAGAACAACACCTGGGCAGGGCCTGGTCCTTTTGCTCCTCCTTTTACCAGCTCAGACTCTTGGGGCTGGTCCTGGGCAGGGCCAGGAGTTGGACTCGATGATCCCCGTGAGTCCCTTCCAACTTGGCATATTCTGTGATTCTGTGATCTCAAAGGTTTCAGACATGTTTTCCTATTCTGACCTGAGAAAATCCCCTCCCTGCTGCCTGAACAAAAGCATGGGTTAGTTTTGCAGAGTAAGCAGACCCAGGACTGTTGTCCTCTGTGTAGTTTCAGAAGAGATAAAAACCATGTAAGGACAGGGCATGATCCCATCTCCCCCTTCCTCCACCAAGATGTGCTCCAGGTTCTGGGGCTGCCCCAGAGAAGCGGTGGATTCCTGCCAGCCCTGCTAATGCTCTGAACAGGACCATGGGCTCCATCTCACCTCATGAGGGCACCTGGGGAAAAAAAATGCCACTAGCCCCCATGCTGGATGCTGTGGCAATTTCCATAACCTGCCAACAAGTCCCTGCCTCACTCAGCTTCCAGCAAGTGTTGTTCCAAGCCTGGAAGTGCAAGGTTTGAGAATACCAGCCCTCTGTCAGCTCACACCCCTCCAGCCAAGCTTGCCATGGCAGCTCTGCTGACATGTGGTATCTCAAATCCCTTTAGTGGCTTCCCAGAAGGCTGAAGCCCCCATTTTAACTTAGTTCATTTCCAGATCCCCTCTCTTTTCCAAGCTCCATTGCTTTCACCTGCTTTTGTTCAGCTCTCCTGTGAAAGGAGTGATTTGAAGGGGTGACAGGTCTGTAAATATATCGTATTGTCTACAGGGAAAAAAAGGTAGAGCAGAAAGAATGATGGATATACTCTTCCCCTCCCTGCACTTGGGACAGATGAAGGAAGATGGCAGATAATTGCTCTTTATTGTGGCCCGGGTTCACCTCAAGATGAAGGAAGTGATAAGATTTCAATTAATGTCATTTAAGATTCCCTGCAAGCTGTCCTGCTCCTTTCTTGGCTTCTTTCCTTCTCTGAAATTGTGGTCTTCAATGCTGCTTTTGTAACCCCGTGGGAGCTCCCTAAATGGGCCACATCTTCACCTGGTGAGCACTGTCGAGGCACCATCGACATCAGTGCAGTGCTGCTAATTTAGTCCAGATGAGAACCCCCCTCCAGCCCCGCTCTGGATTTATTATGGGGCAGGGTAGATAACACACTGCATTAGCCAAAGCAGGGATCATTTTCCAGCTTGCCCAAGAATGAACCAAGAAGCTTTTCTAATCAGCTTAAACTGATCGATGTACCCAGGCACAGAGAGCACAATATCCAGGTTTCTGTGTAAGACACCTTATGCTGAGCTTTCTTACTTTTCCAAGTAATTGCATCAAATTCCTTGGGATTGCTTTCTTGAAAAGAGAGAGTATGGGGAGCTGCAGCCCAGGGAGCTGCTCCTTGCTGAATAACACACACACTCGCTCTGGGGCAGAGTGAAACCTTCACTAGATGTTTGCTCTTTTTTAAAGAATCAGAAAACGTACACTAAAAGAAATAAACGGTCACACAAAGCTGCTCGTGAGATTTTGCACACTAGAAATGTTTTCATTTTGATCTCATTTTACCTAAAGCCAGAAGAAAGCATTGAATCACCAAGGTATTCCAGAACAAGCCCCAACATCTTGAAAACGTTCACACTGTTCCCTTCAGATTCTCAAAATGTCTCCTTACAAATATCTGCTGGCTCGCAGTCACAACATCCTTCTTTCTGACTGTGCCGCTTTGGAATAAACCAGACATTCCATGCAAAGAGTGACTCCCGGGTTTCACAGGCTTCTTAATTCAAATAAATTATATGTATGTATTTATTGTTACAAACAGCAGCGAGAAACCACCGACAAACATCCACCAAAGCGGCGCAAATAGCTGGAATTCTTTCCCCCTCCCCTGCAGATACACTAATGTTTATTGTACCCAAGAGCATCCATTTTCGCTGCTCTGCTATATATACCCGCACGACGTTTCCATATGTTCTTTAGCTCAGCTCCCTGGTACCATCCAGCCCTCGGGGAGGGGAGGCTGGGAGTGTGAGGGGCAGGAGAGTGACCCGGCAGTGTGCGGGGCAGGAGAGTGACCCGGGAGTGTGCGGGGCAGGAGAGTGACCCGGGAGTGTGCGGGGCAGGAGGGCAGGAGAGTGCGAGCCGAGGGTTCCTTCCTCCTCCTCCTCCTCCGCACCTGCACCGCGCCCTCCCGGCACTGGCAGACTCTGCGGCAGGACGTGGCAGCGATGCCACAGCCGACAGTGATTTTGCTGCCGCGGGTGCAGCCGCAGCCCGTGCCCTGCAGCAGCGCTGCCCCTGCCCCTGCCCCTGCCCTGCTTTACAACAGCCAGTACCAAGGTGTGAGATACGCGGGGCTGGGGGGCAGGTTAGAAGGGGGCACTGCATCTGTGAATAAGATTACATCTTAAAATGCGTGCAGTCTTTTTAGATTTAATAAACCACAATGTGGTTTTCATTCTAGCTGCGCATATTTTCAACCCTAATATAACGTTTAGTTAGTCTAATTAATTGCCTTTTTTCCCCTCTAAAAGATACCTGCTCGGCTCTGCCAAGGATTTTGCAGTATCCACACAGTGTGTCTAACAAAGGCTGTGCAGTACATGGAGTGAGACATCGTTCCTGGGTACTGCACTGCGTGACGGGAGGAGGAGGGGACAAGGCTGATTTGAGGAGAAAACACTGTTCTTCAACAGATTAGAAAGTCATTTTCTCCTCCTAGGTCGATACCGAGGCGTTGCATTTACCTGATCTGGTTTTAGCAGATTCTGCCGTTTCAGATGGAAAAGGCGGGTGGGGGGTGAGAAGTTCTGCAGAGATGGGGATGGAGGAGACACAGGGACTGTGTGAACGCTGCACATGGGACCTCGTGGCAGAAAAGCAGGGGACTGGGTGGGATTTACATTTGTGTTCTGTTATTTAAGTCCTTCGGCTCAATATAGGAAAATAATATGGCAATACAAACCAAGAGGAAGTCCTTGAGTATCAGCAACACATATCCCAGCACACAAACACACCGAGTCACGAGGCTGTGAGGAGCAAGTAGTACAGAATGGAGATGGAATAGCTGACACCAGGAATAAGGGAAATCCTTCCCAGTATCTGCACTGGTGAGCAAAGATTAAGGGCAATGCCAGCCAGAGCCAGGGCATGGGATGGGAATGTTCAACTGAGCCATCTTCTCATGCAGAAAATGATTAAAGAGGTGATACCGTACACATAGAGCATATATACAGCAAACAGATAACAGAGTCCTTCATCTCAAGACCTATTCATTCTCTTAACTTCCTTTGTTCTAGTAGGGGATGATCTGCTCAAAATCCTTTTTTATTTATCTTTTCCATCATGCTCTGGACAAGATGTAGTAGACAAAACCTCAAGTCCTGAGGACAAACAGATTGTGCTCAAGTGATCACCATTGATCATGGGCAGCAGAAAGCTGACTGTGCTGGTGGACAGGAGGATCCATAAACGCCCCCAGCTAGGGAGAAACTGTTGAGCTGTGAGGACTGCAAGGCCACATCCCTCACTGCTCCCTGCAGACCAGGGCTCAGATCTGAAACTCGCTCAGGGCAGTCACCGACTGCATTTTCCTGCCCTCAAAACCCTTCACCCCAAACATCAAACGGGATTTTTTTTTCCCCCTACTATGAAAAGTGTTTCAGGACAGGAAAACCGTTTCCTGTCCAGACCAGACACCGGCTTCCTGCAGCTCTCCAGCAGATCGTGTAATCCTACGCCCCTATTTGTAAAATGAAGATGATCGACTGCCTTTGTCTCCTCTACTTAAACGTACAAGCTGGAGTCCTTAATACACACACGTGACCGTGCATAGCTCTGCCCTGATCTCATACAGCACTGCAGTGATACTCATAAATAATGACAGAGTTACGAAAGGAGGATTTACAGTAATGCGTCAGAGTGCAGAATGACAAACTCGCCTGGGTTTACTCTGATTTACATGAGAATAAACAAGGCCAGACTTCTGCCCTAATTCTGCAACAGGGCCCCGGGTTGTGTGTCTGTGTTCCATCTTCTTTTACGTGGAAATTCATTTATTTTAACATGATGAACTCACAAATTAAAATTCTCTTCAGCTCTGCAGCCCTGTGGGCTCTGCTCAGAGCAGGACAGGCTGAGGGGTGAACAGGGGTGGGATGAAGGGCACTGCTCCAGGAGCCAGCCAGGCCAAGATTTTAGCTGCCCTCACACATCCATGGGCACCCCAACAGCAACACACCTCACTCTCTGGGGAAACCCACATAAACCCATCTGAAATTGCTCTGGGAGAACAAAGAACTGGAAGGGCTAACTGGCTGCTCCAAGGATGAGCTCACATTACATAGAGAAAAAATTGTTTTAAAAACGTTTTGGACATGGGCCACAAACGCAAATGCTCTGGAAGTGGAATAGGTGAGGTTAGACCTGGTGCTTCTGCGCTGGTAGAATAAAATGGTCAGTTTATAACCGATCCAAGAACCAGTAGAGTTTCTGCCCGGGGTTGCAGAGAGAGCTGTCCTCCAGCAGTGCAAGGAACTGTGCTGGGCAGAGAGCAGCTTGTGGCACTTACTCCTTCCACCCTGCAGCCCTGAGGCCTTCTAAGCAACCTGAAGCTTACAACATATGCCAGTGCCAGCCTGCACGGTCCCTGCTGGCCCTTCAGTGGGCAAGACCAGAGCACAGAGCTCCAAGGAGCACTGCTCCCCATGGGCAGGGCCAGGAGTCACTTCTCTGACCCTGCACCCCAAACAGGGATTCCTGAAAGCATCCATCAACTTTTGGACCCTGACAGCACTGCAGCCCCCTCACCCCACACATGACACTCATAATTTTGGTTAATCTTGTGACCCCGTGGGCCACTCTGGGACACACAGAGCTCTGCAAAAGCACCTCAGTGGTGGCTGCTGGGGGGGAGCACGTGCCACTGCAGAGCCATGGAGGCAATAGGTATGTTCTGGTGGTGGCTTGGGGCTCCTGACAGACAAGGGACAGGCTGGGAAGACTTTTCAGCAGAAGTAGCAAGCAGGGAGAGATGAAAAGAAGAGGCACCAGCCCCAGAGAGGCTGGAGAGGAAGTTCCATCCCTCTGTGACACGGGCAGTGTGTGGCGGCTGCCACGAGCAAGGGATTGGATTCAGTGACCCAGAAGGTGCCTCGCTGCCATGGGAAGGGGTGTGGCTGTGGAAAACCGGGTAGTTATGTAAGGAAACCATCTCTGCTGCAGCAGCATCACGATAGCAAACAGTTAAGGATGACAGGCAGGCAAATCTGCTTACTTGGCTGTTCCTCTGTCAGGCAGGAACTACCCACAACTCAAACAGGGATGCGTGTTAGAGCTGGGCTCTGAGACAACGGGTCCTGCTCTACCCTGCTTTCTAAAGCAATGCTTTCTGCTCAAAAACCTTTATGGAGAGCGGGATCCTGATGGATTTTCTCCAGGAGCAGGTAGAATCAGAAACCAAGGTTTGCCACCAGCCACCCTCTCCTCCCTCCTACGTGGAATGGTTTGGGTTGGAAAGGACCTTAAACATCATCATAAAATGGTTCATCATGGAGTCGCTGCAGCACAGTGGTGCTTTTTTCCCCCCCTTTGTGCAGGAAAAGCTTGATGGACTTAACGCCAATGACTACAGAAATAAGAGGAGATGAATTCTACAGCATAAAGGGAGCAAAGGTGTCGGATGGGCTGATGCGAACGGGGAAGCCCCCTGTGTTTGAGCTGGCTGAGGGTCGGGGGCTGGGGATGCCCTGGGGCTGGGGCAGG
>JAOXXN010000290.1:2915569-2932351 GCA_026770055.1 Myrmophylax atrothorax
CTGACCCCGCAGCGCATCCCGCATCGCCCCGCGCTGCCCCGCGCACATCCCTCCCCCGAGGGGCAGCGCTGGCAGGAGGCGGCGGCGCTGGGGCGTTCTGGGAGCTGGCGGTGACCCCGGGCAGGGGCAGGGCCGGGATGCGGGAGCGCCTCCCGCTCCATCCCCATCCCGCACCATCCGCAGCCGCATCCTCGCCCCCGGCTCCTCCCCATTGGCTGCCGGTGCCCCGCCCCAGCCAATCAGCGCCCGTCTGCCCCGCCACGCCCCAGCAACAAGCGCGGCCGCCGCAGGTTCATCTGAGGTGCCCCAGCCCCAGATGCGGTTCGTGGTTCGCAGAGAGGGGGCTCAGCCCTGTCCCCTTCGCCCCTTCCCAGCGCCGTCCCACGGCGAGCCGCGCCCCAGACCCTCCCCGTTCCCGTTCCCGTTCCCAGCCCCGCCCGGCGGCCCTCGCAGGTACCACAGCCGAGCCGGCAGCGCCCACCCGAGCCCCAAGGAGCTCTTAGTGGTCCTGCATCCCATCGCATCCCCTGCATCCCATCGCACCCCCTGCATCCCCATCGCACCCCCTGCATCCCCATCGCACCCCCTACATCCCATCGCACCCCCTACATCCCATCACACCCCCTGCATCCCCATCGCATCCCCTACATCCCCATCGCATCCCATCACACCCCCTGCATCCCATCGCATCCCCTGCATCCCCATCGCACCCCCTTGCCAGGTATATATTTTATACACACACGCCGCACGCTGAGGTTGTGGCATGAGAGAATCACTCAAATCTGGTGCTAAAAGGTCTCAGCACAGGCTACACACTGGTTTTTCCATGTAATGATCAAACCCTTTCACTCGCTTTTCCTCGCTATCATTTTTAATTAATGAAGGCAGCAATGCCTGCGGATACGGAACCGGAGAGAACGCCCTCCCCATCCCTCCACTGGATTTCCTTTAAGAAAATAAAAAATGGCAGGGAATAAAAAAAAAAAGTCATAATCAGCAAAGATTGTAATCGTACAGCAGATCCAGGTGATTAAGCACAGCATTTCATCATTTTTCCAGGCTGTGGGGATGAGGGGGTTACGTCTTGGGGCTGGTCTATGATTTATGTAAAACATTTTGGTGCACCGGAAAACAGACAGCGAAGAAAATCCAATTCCAGATGATTCAAAAGGCACAAAGACAATGGCAGAAAAGGACCAAGTTCGGCTCATTTAAATGTTGTTAATTGTTCATTCCCATAGTGAGACAGTTTCTTCTGCAAATGGGAGAATAAACCCTTTAACGTTGTTGTTTTGTTTTCTCGGTTTTTTTTTTAATTAGCACCATGCCAGGACTGAAGTGAACACAAATAATCTTAATCACTGAGTAGCACTTGCTGTTTTACGGCTTTTTAAAGAAAGCAGAAGAAAAGCTGCCGATAATGCCATAGTGGCACAAAGAGCTGGAGCGAGGTTGGAAGTCACTGCAATCTGCACCCAGACCTCTTGGAGGTCTCGAGCACCGCTAGAAACCACCCAATGGGGGGAAAAAACCCTTTCGAGGGGGAGCAAAGTGCGATTTACTGCTCACCGGTGAGGGCTGCAGGGCGGGGGGTGCTTTGCCTCCAGCTACACATTCGTGTCATGCTCTGGGTGTCCACCACCGTATTTACTGATTTTGCACAAGCGCCTCTCGCGATGCAGCCAACAGTTCGCTCCGAGCGGCTCTGACTGAAACTGCAGCTCCGGAGAGCGCTGGGCACTGGCGGGGGAGCTCGGAGGGGCTGGCAGGGATGCTGGGAGGCTCTGGCAGGGGAGTCCGAGGCTCTGGCATGCTGCCCTCGCCCCTCCAAGCCATGCCTGTGTGACTATATAAGGAGAGAGGAGCAAGAAGAAGGGGAACTAGAAGGAGCAACACTGCACATGTAAATGTGGATGTTTAGCGGAGGCAGGAGCCCGTCTAGTCCCAGTCTGACACCGGTGGCATGGGCTGGTGGGGGTCACAGACCCGTCACAGGGTCCCTGCCCAGTGCCAGAGCTTTGCATCCCTTCCCAGCCCCTTTGCCTGCTGGTGGGTTCCTCCCTCCCTCTTCCACTGCCTCCCTTGAGCTTGGCTGTGGGCACTAAAGCAAAAGGAGGTGGGGTGGGGTGGGTGTGAGTGAGATTATCTTCCTGTCTCAGCAGCAGTGCCCCATGCCTGCCCCACCTTGCAAGCCCCACAGAATGGGACTGATACCCCTTCTTTCACCTGCCTGTGCCTTTTCTGCCTTGCTCTGGGCTCTGCAGAGCAGGAGTGGCAGCACACAGCCTGGTTCAGCCAGCACTGCTTTCCCCATCACTGGCAACACGCAGACAAGCAAGGTGAGCAGTTATTCTAAAGAAAAAAAGAAAACTCATGTACAGTCAGGAAAAACCAGAGGACGATAAACTCAGCTTTGCAATTCCTTGCCTTCACATCTCCTGTCTGTGCTCTCAAAGGAATCCCTGGGTTCTAGCTCTGCTCTCTGGACAGATGAGGATGCAGCACTACTGGGTCAGGAGCAGGGGATGAGGCTTCTACTGGGGCACATCAGCTATCGAAAAGACCCCAAAAATGCCAACACTTAATTTTTCCTGCTCTTTTCCTAGAGCATGCTGCCATTTGTACTGCTCTGATGTCTCTTCCCTGGCTGGACTAAGAGCAGCCTGGCTGGAGTCACACACTGGATGTGTAAGAAAACAGCATCCGTTTTCCTACCAGGAATGATGTTGGAAGCAAGGGGCCCAATCCCAGCCATGCTGTCCCTGCAATGCTGCCCGGAGAGGTGTCCCTGAGTGCTTGGGCTGTAGCAGAGGTCAAGGCTCTGGCTCTTCTCTCAGGACCTGGCCATCTCATTTAATTTTCCATACTTCAATTCCTGCCACTCCCCTGTACAATGGGAATACATTCAGTATTTGCAAATCACTGGGCTCTCAGAGGGATTCCTGTCGTTAATAGCTCCATACATCACGGGAAAACATTTGTTTTTGTCATTAGAAGAGACAAATCTCTCAAACCGAAACGCAACATCTCTGTTGTCTCTGCCTGACAGCGTTTTTACCCTGATCCAAAGCACACCCAGGGAAACCAGGAGCCTTTCACTTCATTTCAATGGACTTTGGAACAGGTCCCTCATGCAATATGCATTTAGTCATATAGTGCTCACAGAAAAGGATCCTGAATGAGACAAAATATCTAATCAAGTGCATTTACCCCAGGCTTCAGTCCCCCACCTGCACCAGGATTATGTTTGATAGCTGCAAACTGCACCAGAGTTTGCTCTATAGCATCAATCAGGATATTATGCCGCCGTGTTTTGCATTGGTTAGAGAAGCAATTTATAATTTAAGATGACTTCAAGTTAGGAAGCAACTGATTACAGAACAAGAACTTTGAAACTCCACAGAACTAAGCCCACAGCTCAAGTGAATCATGTGCAAATTGAAATTGGGCATCATTAAAACGGGTGCCCCACCCCACGCTGGAGGTGGTAAAGTGTGCCAGGGAGACTTGTGCCCTGCTCAGGCAAACACAAGATTTCTGGAAAACAAATGCAAAGTATTCAATTCCAATTAAAGCAAAGACTTGGTGCCACCATTCAGGCTGGGGAAATTCCTTCTTCCCTGAGACATTGACTGTCTTTTCTTGTTGGTTTTTTTTTTTTTTTACCCAGAAATAAGTTACTGAAAAGCCAAGACTGTGACAAACTACAGAGTAACATCCCTCCCATGTCGAGACTGAGGGCTCTGGGAGCTGTGTCCTCACTAGGAGCATCCACCCTTGGGTGCCTTCTGCAGTTCCCAGGTCTGGTCTTGGCAAACCATCCTGGTTCTAACCCCACCTTGTGTGTGAGTGTTGGAGCCTCTCTGGACACTTCTGGAGGGGGATGAAACCCAGCAGGATCTTGGCTGGGATAACTTGCCTCCCTCAAGGGTTTGTCTCCTGCTCCTGAGCTGTGTCTAGACTGCTGCCAACCTACACCTTCTTTCTGCAGAGCTGTGGAAAGGTGTGGTGATCTCTCTGGGTGAGTCATTTTCCCTCATGGAAATTGGGATAATTACTATTTTACAGGTGCTGTGTTGCTGCTGGAGGAGCTGAGAGCTGCATTCAGCCCAAAAGCTCAGTTCCCTGGGGGTTAAAGCATCTTCTGGCCCTCAGGAGGGGACGATTATCTTTCCTATATGCCACTAGTCCTACAGATGATCTTGGGCATCTCCCAGACCCATTTCCCTCAGCTGCAGAGGAGCCAGGGCACCACCAACCCAGTACCAGCAGAGTGTTATCAATCTCCATCAGTAATTACCCTCATTTACTGGCAGATCACTTCAGCATTTATGCTTCCTCCTCTGGAGGGTAAAAACCCCTCTTGCAAACAGATACAAAGCAAAGGAGGTTTTATTTTCCTTGGCATGTTCAGACACTATCCTGGATTTTCAGGTGATGAACAAACCCTTCAGGGATGCCACTTCCAGGAGGGTGGGGAGTGCTTCACTCTCCCTTCCTTTCTGCAGAAAACTTGTGCTACCCCACTTTTGGTATAGACACTGTGTGTAAATTGGTACTGCAGATACAAAGCACAAAGTGGCAAATTCCTGGTAAGGCAGCCAAGGATCCAAGAACTGTATTCAATTTTTGCTGTTCCACAAGCACTTTAAAGGCTTTGGGGGCCAAATTAATGTGAGATCTGTTTTTTCTCAAGGCATCACCATCACCTCAGAAGTGAAATACCATGAGGAGGTCATAAATATATCCTTAAGGTGTAAAAGAAAGGCAATGAAAAATATGAGCACAAATAAAAACACTGACTCAGTCTGCACACCCTGAATATTAATATTTTTTCCCAAACAGTGTCTTCCTTTAAGGCTGACAGATATAGTGCTTTATAGATAATGTTAACCTGACACTGACTGATACAAGTAATCATAACTTGGGGGCTATTCTTTTCCACGAAATGTTTAAATAAAAACAAGCAATAATAAAGAAAAATCATTAGGAGTTTTCCCATGGGAAATCCCATCACTTTGGTGGGTGGGATTCACACTCAGGTTGAGACCCAGCAGTTCTGGCATTTGGAACCAGTGGCCACCCCACCTGGAGTGGCCAGAGATGACTTGGAGCTCAGGTTCTCCAAGGCAAAACCAATTGCAGGCCAATCTTGTCAGCACACTCTGGTGTTTCCCAGAGGAGGGAAGGAGCAGGGGCTGCTTATCAGTGCCTGAGAAATGGGCTGTTGGGGCTCAAGCCCTGAGCCAACACTGTGTGTGACTGCTGGGTGTCTCACCTTTGCGCTGTCCTAGGACTTCAGAGGGCTTAAATCACTTATCCAAAGACTCTGGCTGAGAATAACCAAATAAACTGGACTCATTTCCCCTCTTTTGCTGGGCTGTTGTGTCAGACCAGTTAAAAAAAACACCAAGACTTTCCCTTTTTAAAAATCTACTTTGCTCGAGGTTGGCTTTATGATTATTTTTCACACAGAACTTTGCTAACAGCACGTTGTTTGGCTGCAATGAAGCCCCTGAAAGCCCAGCATGCCAAAATTCAGGCTGCCCCTGCAACCCAATCCCCCTCCCTTTGTGCCCATGCACCACCACACAGGCTTTTACGATCCTCGCAGGGTTGAGAAGGGGAAGTATCAGACAGGCTTAATGGCAAATTAATCATCATTATCATAATAGGCCCCGTCCACAACACACACATTCCAAATTACACCGAGGGCTGCTCTCCTCCTGCACTCTGCTCCTGCCTTGGGTTGTTCCCGAGCCCTGGCCCGGGCAGAGCAGGGCACAGAGTGCCCAGCCAGACCCGAGTCTGGGCTCTGCAGCCTGCCCAGGGATGGAGCAGGGTGGGATTCCTCCTGAGGGAGGGCAAAGAAAACCTCAACATGCTGAATTCCCTGACCAAACGTCCATGTGTGTGGGTCTGACCGGGGCCAGGCAGAGGCTGGAGCTCTGCAGGCAGGAGCAGGAGCCAAGGCTGGCACTGGGCTGGTTCCCCTGCCTTCCTCACAGGCTGCCAAGTGCCCTCCTGCCAGCAGGCTCTGTGTGCCCCCGATGGGCTCTGTGTGCCCCCAGCGGGCTCTGTGTGCCCCCAGCCCTCGGGGGGATTACAGCCCCCGAACACCTGCAGGAGCAGCTCATAAAGCCTGCATTCATGGGCCCTGGCACACCAGCATGGGAACTGCAGGCTACAGGCCCACAGGCATTGTGTCTCCAGATAAAACACATTCTCTCACCGAGCCCTCTGAAAATAGAAGCTGGCTGCAGTTTCAGTTTGGCACCACAGGGTATTTAAAAAAAAACTAAAGCAGGGTTACTTCACCTCGGGCTCTTTTCGAGGCACTTCAGTGCTGGGGGAGCAGCAGCCTCTGCTGTACAGCAGGCACAAACCACAGGGGCCCAGACTGTTGGTTTGCTGCAGCATCTGGCACTGGTGCCATTCCATCCCTGCCACTTCCCCCTAAAGCTGCTCCTGCCTCTGCCAGGGGCTGCTGTGTCGGGGAGGGCAGCAGTGCAAGGTGGAAAAGAAAGGCACTGGCTCCAGTGGCCCCATTGGAAATATCCCAAACTTAAAGAAAATAAAAACATCATTAAAAGGGAAAAAAAACCCCTACAACACTTAAATAAATGCCCAGCTCGGAGGAAGGAGCACTGGCAGTGAAATGTTGGCCACACAGGGATCTGAACACACTGCCCAGTGTACATGTGGTGCAGCCCCAGAACTCAGACTCCAGAGGAAAAGTCCCTTCTTAGTCTCCTATGCTGGGCCCCAAAGAGAAATGAGGGTGAATTCTCCAGCACAGCCTTTGCCATCAACCACCTCGAGCTGCTCCAGGTCACACAGGGAAAAACACCCCCACAAACTGGGAGGGAAACTGCAGAAATCCCTGTATTTGTGCTGACAAACAGCAAACTCAGAGGTGAAGGAGAAGTGCCCAAAGGGTTTGTGGCATTGCTCAAAGCTGCCAAAAGGGCAAGGGACACCTGGAGCCCTGCTGGGTCCGTGGGGGGCAGCTGGTCTTGCCTCACCACTTGCAGCACAGCAGTGCCATGGGCAGGGCACAGGACTCAGCCAGAGAACAGACCCGATGCCAACATCTCTGGGGTGAGAAGAGCCCTCTGCTGGGTTATGCAGCCTCACATCTCCATGTGATGGCAGGGCTTTCCAGATCACCCCCTGCCCAGGGTGAACCCTAAAGCTGCCACTTCTGAGCCTGATCCACAGGTACTCAGAGGCTCTTTTAATAACACAGGTCCTGCTCTCCCACCACGAAGATGCCACCTGAACAAACCACAGTGCCAAAAGTCAGACATCCAATCAAGGAGTCCCCCTATGCTGAGTCCCAGACTGGCAGTAGATATTTGAACATTTATGATTCCTGAGGATATGATGAAAACAACTGCATTTTTAAAACCCTGTTCAAAGATTGCCTTGACACTGATCTCCAAAGCAGCCAACCTGGGGTTCACCTCATCTAAATTTTATTCCCCTAAAAAATTAAATGTCTAGTCTGGAGCTATTTAAAACTCCTTCTCTAGTCAGTGGAGAGGCAGCACTACCTCCAGAGGGTTGTTTCTCCCATCCTAAGTCCTCCCAAGGACAGGATTATAGCAGGAAGCAGCACAAGTGACACAGCAGGAACATGTCAGGACCATTGCAATTAACTGACTGTTCAAGAGGAGCACCAGAGGGATGCACAGAGGGCAGAAAAGCTACTTTTGCACCTCAGAAGGGAGAGCAAAACCACAAGGAAAGCCATCCAGGTTAAGTTCCCCATACCTTGGCAGAAGGTGAGCTCTGCACAGCCATGGAGGAGCTGCTGTTGGAGTCAGGGGGATTGTGTAATGCCCCTCTCTGTCCACACTGACACTTTCTGGGCCACCCACAGACCATCCCAGCCCTTCAGGGCTGCTCTGCACAGTCCCAAGAGCCCACAGGTTGTGCTGACCATGTTCCTGCCCAGAGCAACACTCCCTGCACAGCAGGAAACCCCTTTGATACCACCTTTGACTGAACACTGTCCTTGGGCCGCCAAGGATTGGCCATTTGGGTTGGCCCTGTGACTCTGAGGACTGCAGGAAGGAGCATGGCATGGCTGGGAAGCTGTAGGAGGATGACCTTTTGCAGAGAGGGAGGAAGAATCCAGGAGCTCCAGCCTCAGAGGTGGACACTGGTATCTCCAAGACCAGTAAATTACATCCTACATCCTGAGCCACCTCAAAATTCTACCATTTCCTTTCTCTCACCGCTCAAGAAAGCGAAGAAAATAAAATCTTCTTTTAAAGAAGCAAAAAAGGAAAAGAAAATGTGCAGCAAACTCTCCTGTGTGTGTTTTTGACTTAGTAATATCTGTAGCCAATTTTCCCAAGAGACACAAACAAACACATGCAGAACCAGAATATCAATGAGGTCTTTTTTAGAGCAGGCACATTAAAATGCAAAACAGGAGATAATGAGATAAAGCAGCAAGTTACAGGTTTCTTAATTTCAGATTTTTAAAGCCTGTGAAGTAGCTTGAGGAAGAGAATTGAGTTCAATCCAGTAGGGCTTGGCTGGAGGGCAGCTCGTGAGGCTGAAAGGGGAGCACAGAGAGGAGGGACCCCGAGAGGTGCAGGTAAGAGCATTTATTAGCTGGGAGGCTGAAACCTCCTCCAGAGATGCTATTCTGCACCTGGATGCCCTGGATTTGGAGGGGCAGATGCAGCCCAGGGACTTGGGAAGGCATTGAATGAGCCAGGGGGCAGTTTGGTACCGGCTCAAAGCAAATCAAGCAGCTGAACCCTCCCATCCCACTCTCCCTGTGATGCTGCAGCCTCAGCCCCTCGGTCCTCACTGTTAGAGCTGCTCTAGACAGGCCACAGCACATCAGGAGCACTGCTGGCATAGGGGAGGACACAAGTTCTGACCCCAGGAAGGGGCCAGAGCATCCTCCTGCACAGGCATTCCGGGGCAGGGGGTGAGTTCAGGCTCTGGGCCAGGTCTGTGCTCAGCTCAGCGTTGCTGGAGTCACAAAGGCTTTCTGGGCTCAGCACAGCCATGGGGAGAGGCAGAAAGGTGGTTTTGTTCCTCCTTTCAGAGCTCCAGCCCTGCTGAATAACAACCCCATGGTTTTGTTTCTCCTTTCAGAGCTCCAGCCCCTCTGAGTAACAGCCCCATGTTTTCCCACCCCTCTGGCTGCCCCTGCTCCTGCAGCCCCCAAGGTGACACTGGAAAATTCAAGGTCACTTTGAGGAGGTGACATTTCGGATGCTGGTGCCAAAAAGATCATGAAAGGAAAATTAAAAGAAGAATGAATGAGAGGAAACGGAGAGAGGGGGAAAGTATAAGAAAGAGCCATTATTTAACCAGCCCTGGCCAAGGGTAAAGGTTTTAATTCTTTCCAAGTGCCATATGTGGTTGCCTGTGGGGGAAAGGCAAAGCCATATTTATCTGACTGAACCAATAATTCATATCTGTTTCAGAAGCCGACTTTGGTGGACTGGAGATCTACAGCTGTTCCTAGTCTAGGCCCAGACTTTCCCGGTGGGAATCACTGTAGCAACACGTCTGACTTATAGGATTCATATGGAGGGGGAGAGGAGACCCCGAACTGTAAATTCAAACCGTGTGTACGTTACTTCGATGTATTCAATTCAAAAGCATTTAGGGCTTTTCAAAACAGTCCTTTCACTACAGGAAAACTCCCCCACACTCACAATTTAAAGGAAACAGATCTTTCATGTTTACCCTTCCTGTTTCTTGTAGGAGGTCTTGAAATAAAGGTAAGAATGCAAAGCCAGTTTATATTTTTGCAATAAAAAGCAGAGCAGTTGCCCTGGTGCAGGGAGGGGGATGGTGGATTGGTACGTGCTGCTGGGAAGAAATCACAGCATCAGGATTAAACAAAGAAGGCTCAAGAAATGCTTTGACTTCCCTTCACTTTGCTGAAGATTATTTGAGATTGTATTTGTCTCAGATTGTTGTCCAACACACGTGTCCCTCACAGCTTATGGGCAATCCAAGGGTGACAATGACAGGAGTCCTTGGGGGGGGCTCAGTTCATTAAAGGGAATAAGGCACTGATGTCTTTTAATAGCAAAAACTTTGGCATGTTCTTTTACCTGCTTAGGGAGTACCCACATCTCTCTCTGGGGTTGCTCAGAGGATCATCAGAGCTCGTGGCCACCTTCCCCTGACCAGGTTCCTCAGAGCTCCATCAGACTTGGCCTTAAACACTACCAGGGATGTCCACAACCTCTCTGGGCAACCTGTGCCAGGGCCCCATCACCCTTAGAATAAAGAATTTGTCCTAAGATCTGATCTACCCTTGCACTTTTTCAGCCTAAGGCCATTCCCTGTGTCCTGTCACTCCATCCCTTGTCCCAGGCCCCTCTCCAGCTCTCCTGGAGCCCCTTTAGGCCCTGGAAGGGGCTCTCAGGTCTCCCTGGAGCTTCCTCTTCTCCAGGCTGGACAATCCCAGCCCTTTCAGCCTGTCTGCACAGGAGAGGTGTCCCAGCCTTGTCAGCATCTTTGAGAGAGTCTCTCCAAGCCTGTCCTAAGGATCCACTTCCATCCTTCAGGTGGGTTTTGGGACAGTAATAGATTTAGTTTTGTTTTCTGCCCCATCCTTGGGCATCCTGCACTGGAAGGGGCAGGAGGGAGCTGCTGGCTCTGCTGTGAGCCCTGTGCTGCTCTGTGTCCTGTGCATTTGATCTCATTTTTGTTTGCTTTCTGTCTCTCTGCCTGTGCCATGTATTATGTATGATTGCCCTGTGAGGTCTCATTGCTCTCTATGCCAAGGAAAATAAAGAATTTTGAACCCTGAGTTAATATGAGCTCTGTGTGTCAGAAAAGAGTCACTGCTGGGCTGTTCACCAGGCCAGGGACAAAACCCTCCCCAAAGCAGGTATTCCATGGCCCTCTGACACCACTGAAGGCTTCAGCCTGTCTCCTCATCCCCTCCTGCCCTTCCCCTTGCTGAACCACCCTGCCTGAGGGCTCTCCCCCCACTTCACTGCCAACCAAATAAACACGAGATCAAGAGGGATGGAGACAACTCCACAAATTCCAGGGTGCAGCTCTCGAGTCAGACACCTTTCAGAACACAGAGAGAAACTGGTTTTTCCTTTCTCCTCACACATCAACTGGTAGGATTTTTGTTCCAGTGTATCTGGAACACAAAGACTGGCCAGAGGTGGGACAATTTAGTAGCTGGAAGCACCCAGGCAGCTGTCAAGGGTGAGGTTCATCTTAGGGGAGTTTTTAAACCTGAAGGAAACTGCACTGCAGTTCTGATCCAGATGTCAAATCTCTGCTTCCTGTAACATCAGTTGCCTACAGTTTTTGGCCTGGAGAAACATGGGGCTTACTCAAAACCATATGATTGTGCTGCTGCACTCCTGGAACCAAATGTTTAAAAATGTAACAGGTTGGGGATGATATAAATGCACTTTAACAGGGAATGGAACTCATAACTGCAACACACTCAGCCCCAAATCTTCACTTTGTCTGAGCAGGACTAACTTCAGCAACTCAGGGAGAGGGCAGGACTTGGAAGGGTCTGTAACATGTGGCTGTGGATGGATGTGGGAACTGCTCCTGGGCTCTCCCCTGGAAAATATCAGTGAGGAGCTGTTGGGCAGTACCAAGAACTTTTCCTTTCATCTCCTCAAGGGGCTGCTCCGATGCTCAGTCTCCAGTGAGAGCTGGGACACATCCCAGGGCGAGGGGCAATGTTTCAGGAGCCTTTCTCGACTGCCAGTAGAGCCAAAATCTGGTGGTACTGTTGGCCCAGGAGGGTGGATGGTGGTAAAGAAAGGGGATAAATATTTCTAACTACATTTTTGGCCCAGCACTTCTCCCAGAGAAACATGTCATTACATTTTCTAGCAGAGGTTTTCACTGAGAATACAGTCATTTCCAGCTCTGTTTTTAAAGCCTTTATTGGCAAATTGGAGGCGACAGAAAACTGCTTCGTTCTGAATTTCCCTGTCTGAGGTGTCATGTTGTGCTGGGTGATAGATGGGGCAGGGAGTGACAAGCTGCAGCAATTACCAGGGCAGTGCTGGCTCTTTCTGAAGGAGGAGGTTCTCTGCAAGGGCAGGGTTGGATGCCCCTTGTTGGAAGGTTGGGGGAAGGAAAACTGAGCCAAGACAGAGCTGTTAACAGCAGTTCTCAGCCCCAGCACCAAGCTGCAGGTCTCGGTGGACCACACACAGGATTGCCTAAGATCAAGTCATCCACCTCTCACATGATGCTGCACAGACAGATGAGAGGTACGAGCCAAAGGAGGACCAACAACACCATGAACCAGGATTTTATACCAGTCTGGGGGCATATTTGAGAACATGTGCCCCTCTCAAGGACAACAAGCAATGCTATGTGAGCACCCCCCTTTCTGGTGCCAGCACAAGCCCCAGCCCTGGTGTGCAGCTCACACCTTGCCTGGGCCAGGAATGGGGAACCCGCCACTGAACACTCGGGCAGTGCCCTGCTCTCTGCTCAGAGTCCCTCAACAGCTTCCAATAGATCTCTCTTCCCATCATCCCCTCTCTGCTATCCTGTTCAACACTGTATTTGCTAAATATATCCTAGCAATGCTTTATTGATTTTGGGCCCAGAGCTTGCAGACCTCCAAGGGGCTCCTTCTTCTCCAGGATTTTTACACATAAAACTCTGGCAGAGAGGTAGAAGCATGTTTATGTTCATCATACAGGAGGTGGTTTCCTCCAGCTCCTGGGCTGTGCCTGTGCTCCCCATCACACAGAGCACAGGGATTTCCTCCCAGTATCTCCCCAAGAGCAGCTGTGGCAGCCTCAGCCCTCCCTGGGGGCTCTTGAGCAGCCTCTGAGAGTGGGGAGTGAGGTGAGGAATTCAGTGAGACCAGAGCTGTACCCCTGCAATAGCAGAGGGGTGCAGATGTGCTCCCCCTGTTTCAGAAGCCTCCCCAAGCTCTCCAAAACACAGATCTGGCTGGGGTGAATCCTCTCTCTGCAGTGCTGTGCTTGCAGAGACCTGCAGGCACTGTGGTCTCCCACCCAGCAGCCATCCTGGACATCCTTCCCCCATTCCCACCCTGGACCTACACTCTGCTGCCTCCCCTTGCTGGGCACAGCCCCTGCAGAGCAGCAGCTGACAGTGCTCAATCATATTTCTATAGAGTAGGGAAGCAAATCAGCTCACCCAGCATCTCTCCCTCGTGCCCAGCCCAGTGAGAGGCCCCCTGAAGTCCCCATGGAGGGCTTTCGACTGGTGCCACTGGGCATACTGGGCCCACAGGTACCAGCCTAGACCTTGCTGAGCCCAGCACAGCAGCTCACCCCAGGCTGGGCCAGCCTTGCATCAATACCCCCTCCTTTCTGGTTTGCAGGGACCCCCTTCTTGCTGCCCCCAAATGCCCCTGCAGAGCCTGGCACAGGGGCTGCCCCAGAGTACTGGGGTTCACTGGGAACCAGGCTGCAAATTAAAACAAAAAGGGGATTACATGGTTTCCTTTCCCTCTCTGGGCTCACCCATTCCCCACCCCCTGCCAGGACTGGCCCTGGAAATGGTTTTTGCCTTTTCTCAGGTGATGGGGGAGGGATCTGTGGACCCAGAGGAGGCCCCAAACCCCTCTCTGACTCTGCTGCCCGAAGCACAGACTGCTCAGAAAACACAGATGAAAGGGAAGCTGGGGGAGGGCTCCAGACTGGGAGAACAACCCTCGTGGCAGGTCCTTTGGCAGGGTCAGGCTGCAGGACACAGAGGAGATATATTAAAAGGGGAAGCTGAAGGAATCCAAATAATCAGGCTCCCCACTGGATAATGCCTTGACAAGAGGAGATGCTGCAAGAGCCAAGGAAAACTGACTTGCACAGAGGGGCAGGAAAGTAAAACCCTTCTCCAGGGGGATGGGGTTGGGGATGGAGCAGCAGACCTGGGAGGCAATGGGGGAGGGCTGAGGTCTGCAAGGAAATGAAATAATAGCCTGAAATTCCCAGGTGAAGAACAATGGAATTGAAAACAGAAAGGCCCCCAAGAGATAAACAAATCAGGACTGAGAGGTGAACCCTGGGGGCTGAATTCTGCAGCCCTGCCCTGTGCTGCCATCCCAGCCCTGCCAGGCACCCAACAACCAGCACTGATGCCAAGTGCCTACCCTGAAAGTCCTCACATCCTAAACCAGCACAGCCACGTGGAAAATATCAGCTATCCCCATTTTCCAGGTCCAGATCTGAGGCACAAAGAGATTAAACCCAATTCTCATCCCCCACAAGGCTGGTTTATGACATGGTGTTCCCCTAAAAGGACTTTGCAGGTGGTGTAAAATGTCCCTGCTTTCATGGGGGACTCAGACACACCATCCAACCCCACGGCCACCACACCAGCCTGAGTCCCTGCATGGTTATTTCAGGTGCCTCAGCCGAGCTGCAGCAACAGTTAAGCCATAAATATGCAAGTCCCAGGTAAAAATATAAATTCTGGGCTTGTGCACAGACCTATGGGGAGTTTACAGCACGAAGAGGAATTCAATCCATGCTTGGGAGTCCCAGGGAAGAGCCCTGGATGTGCAGGCCAGCCCAGAGGCACATTTCATGGAAAATCCTTTAGGAAGTAACTTGGGAAACAGAGATCTGTGGAACAGCTTCAATAAACTTCTGACACAGGTGGTACAAAGTGCTGGAGCCTCGTGGGCTGTGACAGATGTGTTTTGATTGAGGGCATGGGCCTTGGGGGGTGGGAAATTATTGACTTGGAACCAAACAACAGACTTCTTTTTTTTTTTTGGCAATTGTGTTGTGTTTTAAAAATTCATGGACAAACCCTGAAAGCACTTTACCAATAAGCATTAATATTCCCAGAGGAGAATCTGAGGCTTTGGGAGTGGGAATTACTGCACCATGAAGTGACACAATGCAAGAACAAGGCAAAGAACCCAAAGAGCTTCCACAGAGTTTCTGAAGAGCTTCCACAGGGTTTCCTGAAGAGCTTCCACAGGGTTTTCCCTTGTTCTGGCCTCCACAATATCCACACAATACCCCACTGGACTCTATCTGAGGAACTTCACTGCATTAATATTGAACCTGCTTTGGAAAATGCCCTCCAGATGGAATAAATCACCAAGACTTCCTGCCCCACGCTCTGCAGAAAGCAGAGATGCAGATCTGAATTTTCAACTTCATTTGAAACTGTTCCCCAATATTTTATCACCTTTCTCCCTGACAGGCAGCAGGGCTGGCTGCAAACCCCTGCATTCTTCTAGCACCAGTCCAGTTTGTGTTCAAAAGCCTTTTCTATTTCCTTTTCCATTGCCACATGCTGCTGTGTCAACACAGTACAGGGTCTTCCTAAACAAAGGAATGTGTGTCTAGAAACCATCCACAGAGAATGACAGCCAGAACCCTGCCAGGAGGGGAAAAAAGAGATCCCACACTCCTTTTTAAGCACAACTTAGAAAGAGGGAGAGTAGGTAGCACATAACACCAGGTAACACAGCACTTAACACCGGGTCTCAAGAACATCCACTGCTTAAAGCCCATCCTCCCTCCCTGGATCAAGGGGAGCCAAAAGATCCATTTCACATCTGCTGAGAGGTCTCAGGTACTGGATGGGTAAAGTCCAACACCGTGGAGGTTCTTCCATGAGCCTAAGAAATATCTCTGGGATGTGCAACACTGCACAGGGGAGTTGGTTTTCTGCCCTCTCTCTGCTCCCCACACAGGTATGAGCAGGTAAAGGTGTGCATGGCATTAAGAGAATGGGTTTGCATTCCTACTCTGCTCATCAACCACAGCCATAAAGAACCATCCTTGAGTCAAGAGACCCCCTTTCCAGTCCCAGCTCTGCTCCCATCTTGTCATTTCATCTTGGCCAACTCATTTCCCTCTGTCTTGTTGACTTAACTCAAGCTGGTTATGAGGCTGCAGCCAAAAAGGTTTTCATCAGAAAATATGGTTGAGAGGGGAACATATGACCTGCAGCTGAGCTCTGTCGGGGTGTGAGACCATTGGATTGCACAGTGGCATGCCAGACCTCCTCATTACCATGCAGGAGACATGCAGAGCACTGCCAAGGAACTGCAGGAAGCATATGCATTTGTTTAACATGGTGGGAGCACTGGGAGGAAGCTCAGGAAGCTTCAAGCCTTGCTGCAAGAAATGCTGCCCTGGAAGGCTCGGGGGCAAGGATGGAAATGGCCCAGCCTGAGCCAGGATGGAGGTTTGGCCCCAGGGGTACTGGGGCACATTGCAAAGGAGATGTGAAGTCAAAGCAGCCCTGGTAACTTCATGCCCTCTCCTTTCTGCTTTGCCTGTCACTGGGAGACCCGAGCTGAGCAGAAGGGAGAGGATGTGCCTTTTGCTCAGGACCTGTCTCCCCTGGATTTTTAGTTTCTAGACCTCTTTTTATTTCAATCCAGCATGATTTTTTAAAATGACCCAGATGACCTCTGTACTCCTTGAATCTCTGAGCTCTTTGCCTCTGTCACGAGAGCAGGGGAAGCCTCTTCATCCCGCTCAGACCTGCCAGACTCTCCTTCTGAGGACTTGGCCACTTCGTTTAGAAGAAATCCTAAATATTTGATTTAATTGCGAAATGGATTCTCATCAAGCAGCAGGGCCTGTGTGCTATCAGGCTTTGGATTGCATCAACCCTGGCACGTGGGCTCAGGAGGCAGATGGTCAGGGAAAAGCACCTTGGCACGGTCTTTGCTGGCACCTCTCAGACAAAGGGCTGCACCGGGGCCGTCGCCGGGCAGTGTTTGTTCCCTCCGTGCCCGTTCCCAAATGTGGCTCCAGCAGGGTGCTAAGCTTCTGTCAGGCTCTGTCA
>JAOXXN010000290.1:2932546-2956756 GCA_026770055.1 Myrmophylax atrothorax
AGATTTCCACAATCCCTGGCTGACTCTGATCTCAGATTCGGTATCATCATTCCCAAAGGCTGGATTTGAGGAGCATTTTGCACTCCCTGCTGGGGACATGACACAGTTCTCTGTCAGGCAGTGCTGCTCCTCCAGGGAAGGGGAATGGCCACTCAGCAATTACAGAAGTTCTCCTCTCCCTTCACTCCCAGCAATGAGCTGCTGCCATTCCGTATGTGAAGCTGGGGCCTCCCATGGAGACAGAGGAAGCCAAAAGAGGGTTTTTCCTTGCAGACTGGAGGAGAAACACTGACTGACTTCCTGGGAGCACAAGCTGGAGAACCTGGGCATGGTTTTAAAGATGAAACTTTTGTCTTTGCCTGAAGTCTTTGAGGGATGAGGGGTGCAAAGCTCTGCCAAGAAGAAAGTAGATTCCTATGGGTCCTGTGTCTTTCCTAATAGCTGTTCAGATGAACTTGAATCTAAAATGACACCAGAAACCTTTTTATGCCTCCTTATGGCCAATTTAGCCCGTTTTAGAAGATCCAGCACAGACAATGTCACAAACACAGGCCATTAGAATTCCAGCACTCAAAGTATTAATTTAGCCCAGCACATTAAGTCCACAGATCTTTCTGCCAATTATTTTGGATAATTGTAACTATCACCACAAACAGTTTGAGATGTACAGGATCTGCAATTATCTGTATTTCCCCCCCACTGTAAATGAAAGGGATAAGAAGTAGAACCATCAGGGAACAACTTAAAGCTTCTATTTGCTGCTGGGAACATCTGAACCATTTCTCTGACACCTTCAAAAATTAAGGGAAAAGCGGATGAACGGAGGCAAATTTATTTACAAACACACTGAAAAGGGGGCCTGGAAACTGGAGAAATGATGGAAAAACACTAAAGGATAAAAAAAAAAAGGGAAATAAAAGAACAACTATAGAAATGATTGAGGAACAGAACCTGCCCAGGAAAGACCAGGCGTTTCTTTTGCTTACAGACAAGGAAAAGTCACAGCTCCCAACCTGTCCCATTCCCACATGGCTCCCACCAGGGCTCACTCCTGCACCCAGAGCACAAACTGTGCCAGAAATGGGACAGAGGAAGCCCCACGTTTGCCTCCTGCCAGGACAGAACCTGAGACCAGAAATGCTGTTGCAGGTGGAGCACAAAGCAGGGACACAGGAGGCTGAGCTGCAGCAGCTGCCCTGAGGGAAAACCCTTTGGAGAGAGACTGGCACGAGGTGTCCAAGGAGGTGTGGGCAGGCAGGGAGGGTCCTGCTGTGCCCCCCAGACCCAGCAAGAGACTGGGCAGGCTCTGAGGAGCCTGACGTGGTGCCTTCAGCGTTGTCCACAGCCCACAAGGGCTTTGGGGGGATGCACCTGCTCTAAGGCCACCCAGGGACAGGTCACCACAGCAAGGGACAGCAGCCTGGGCTGCCCACCCGAGGAGGAGAAAGGCTGAGAAGATCCTGCCGGGAATGCCACTAGAGGGCCCCTGGGCCAGCGGAATGCCACTCATCGGGGGGTTGGGACCTGGCCAAGCCATCAGGGTTGAAAACCCCCCATTATTCTGCAGAGACAGACAGGTGACCTTTCGGCGAGCACGAAGACACAGCAATGGCCATGGCCCTTCCAGCAGCACCGTCATCAGTGTGAGCTGCTGGAGCAGTGCTGATGGGGAGGCAGCAGGGAAAACGCTCCTTCCCCAGGCTCCAGTGCTGCTCTGGAGCAATTCCATCCAGCCCCACACCAAAACTCAGCCTATTTAACATCTAATAAGTCAAGCACAGCCTGGAGAAGTCTGATTTTCAAGCCAGAGTAGCATCTTGCACCCATTTGAAATGTCCATTTGGAAATTCAGTGTGAATAACACAAACATAAGACAGATGCTGCTACTTACCCAAATGTCTTGGAGGAACAAATGGGAACCAAATTTGAAAGCAAATGAAGCAACCAGATTGTAGCTTTTAAGTGGACTATGTGCTATAGCAGGGAAAAAACTTGTCAGAAGGAACTGGATGTTCACTGCTCTGCTTGATCTGCACACACCAGAAACGCACGGGGAGTTGGGCGCTCGCTCTCAATTTGGAGACAATGAAAAGCACACGAACCCCCTTTCTTTGCCCACAGTTTGTGCCTCCACCGGGACAGCTTGGCCCAGAAAGCCACTGCCAGGTGCCCCCCGAGGGGCTGGGCTGGACCAGAGCAGGGCCAGCGGCAGCAGCAAGTGCACAGGGGCACGTGGGCACAACAGCCCCACTTGGGCACTGCTGCCTCCTCCTGCCCATGACCCTGCCCAGGGATGCTCCTTGGAGCAGTGGCAAAGGCAGCCCTGAAGCTCTGGGGAGAAAAGGAGTTCAAAAAGGGCTGGAAATGTGCCCAGGCATTGAGCACTCCCTGTGGGAGCAGTGAGTGCAGCTGGCACCGAGGCAGCCCAGCCTCGCTCCGTGCAGCACATACTGAGCACTGGGAAGGCATCCAAGGCTGGGCCTCACATCTGCTCCTGGGAGGCACTGCAAGCCCTGCCTGAGTGTGGGGGAAACAGCAGCAGCCCAGGGAAACACGGGCACCAGCCAGGGGTGGGTGCTGGGGGGGGCACCCTGGCCCAGCACCCTCAGACAGGGAGGGGTGCCCTGGGGGGCACAGCCCGGGGGCAGGAGATGCTGAGTGGCCCCAGCACAGCTCAAACAGCACTGGGTGTCACTAAAAATGTCACGTTTTGTCAGGAATTTCAAGTCCTGACATCAATTCCCTAATGAAACGCTGGAGTTCTGACCCACTTTCCAGTATCTTAAGTTTTGTATATTCCTAAAAATCATCTTTTCTTTCAGCAATCTGAGTTTACTAAAAAAAAAAACCAAACAAACCCCAAAAAGTATTTGTACAAGTCCAACCACCTCCTGACTTTCTTTTGCTTTTCCTCATCACTCCCAAAAAGCACTAAACGTTTGCATTCCTGTTGTTGGCACCAATAAATCTAAATTTTCAAGCTTGGCAAACCCAGCTAAACAACTGGCAGAGAGATAAATGATTCCTCTAAGATAACGCGCAACTCTCATTACCCAAGGACTTTTTTTTTTTTGTCCAATCCCTGAAATACTGGTTTTAAAGCTCTGGAAAAGCACAGCTTTGTCCCCCAGCACCAAAGGTACCAGTTTAATATAAGGGAGCATTCCCTGTGGAGCAGTGACGGGTTCTCCTTTCCCCAGAAAATGCCTTTGATATGGCAGTTCTGCTCCAAACTGGGAGCAAAGTGAGAGTTTGAAAAATGCAGCGTCCCCAGCCAGCCCAGAGAAGCAACTCCTCAGCAGCAGCACCCCCTCCAACCACCCAGTAAATGGCATTCAGCTCCAACTCTCAACACTGCAAGGGAACGGGAGAACAAAGGGATTTGAAGCATGGATTAGATCATTCCAAATGGTCTCAACATTGGTGGTTTGGGGGGGTTTCTTTTTTCTTTACTTTTTTTTTTTTTCCCCCAGCCATGTGGCAAAGGCTGGATTTGAACCTTTCAGTACAATGTTTTGACACAAATATTTAAGCTATTTAAAATAAGTAATAACCTTCAGTTACCTTCAAGAGTATTATATTAAAAACAGAGAATGGGATTAAAACAGATTAGCTCCCAACGTCCCTTAATGTGGCAAACAGCGTCAATCAGATCATATCAATGCAAGCTGACAGCTCAGGGAAATCCAGAGGAACAGATTCTCTCAGAAAAATGAGATATTTGATCAATTCTTGTAAATTCTTCTTTCTAAGCTGTTAGAAACTGCATTGACTTCATAAAAATGTAATGACAGCTCAGCCTTTGCTTAGCATAACATCCTGAAAGTGCCTGAGAACACTGAATTAAGGCACCCTGGCAGCGCTGGGTGTGAGTGAGGAGTAAATACTGCTCTCAATCTGCTGTCCAAATACTGGTGCCCATCGATTTTCTGCTTGGGGAAAGAAGTGCAGTCCCTCTCTTGCAGCCCGAGCTCTTGGCCTTGCAGGTCAATGCCTGCAGCCAGGCTGGTGCAGAGCTGCAGTGACATCCATCAAGCCACAAGGGACGAGCTGGGAGGTGAGGCCAGAGCCGGTGCTGAAGCTGCAGAAATTCCCACCTGGCTCTCCCGCTACTCCTTCCCCAGGGAATTTGTGGATGCCCCATCCCTGGGAGTGCGCAAGGCCATGTTGGATGCTGGAGAAACCTGGTCTAGTAGAAGGTGTCCCTGCCCATGGATCTGGAGGATCTTTAAGATCCTCTCCAGCCCAAACCATTCCAGGATTCCATCCCACTGCTTTTCCCAGTGAGCTTTTCCCTGTTCCCCTTGGGCTGTGTGTTGGTCCTTAACTGCCCACCCCAGGAAGAGCTGGGCAACAACACTGCTGATTTTTTGTCCTGTATTTTGTTGGACTTCTATAAATCACTTCAGTCAGAATTCCAGCCAGTTTTGTGTCTCTCCCTCATGTTTTGGAGCCCTCTGTGCACACCAGCAAAGGAACAGGCAGGGCCTGCTGTGCTGTTTGTAAATGAGTCACCCCAACTTTGCACACAACAGCTTAACATGAAGGACAGCAGGTTTGCATTGGATATTGGGAAGAAGTTCTTCCGTGTGAAGGTGGTGAGGCTGTGGCACAGAGAGGTTGTGGATTCCCCATCCCTGGGAGTGTCCAAGGCCAGGTTGGACAGGGCTTGGAGCACCCTGGGCTGGGGGGAGGTGTCCCTGCCCATGGCAGGGGTGGCACTGGATGAGCTTTAAGGTCCCTTCCAACCCAAACCACTCTGGGATTCTACCCGCATTTATCCCATGGGGACCAGCCCAAGGGAGGGCCTGATGGGAGCAGCAGGAGGGGCAGTGTGGCAGTGCCACTGTCACCCGAGGGCCCCGGGTCCCATTTGTGCTGCAGACAAAGCCGAGCTGCACCAGCACAATCAAATCAGGCATGAACAGAGCAGAGCCCCGTGCTTAAAATGGCATTATCAGTGCTCTCCCTGGGAACCCAGAGCCAAATCCCTGCGCATTAACTTGGCATAATCTTTGAGAAATCTCTTCCCAACTGTTTTTAAATAAATCCTGTTAAATTCAGCAGTGAATTGGCCTTATCTCCCCACACCTGTGTGCCAGCCCTGGGGTTTTTCCTACCTTTTCCCCCCCGTGCATGGACAAAAGAGAGTGAATTTGTGCATGTGAGTGTGTGTGTATGTCTGAGAGGAGCTAAAGAGACAATTATCTTCAGCTGAAAATAAACATCATGAAACTATAGATGCCTAATTTTTGCACCTGGAAGATCCTCTTACAGCTATTCACTACTAATCACTCTTAGCTAATAAATGAATAGAATAACTAATGTGATTAGAGTAATTTGCCTATTCATCAGGAATATTAAATGAATTGAATATTTTGTATTTGACTAGTCTCTCAGCATTTCCCTGATACTGTAATTAGCCCCATGCCTATTCCAGTGGCAGAAACACCACGTGGCCTTTGGAACACAAGGACTCCTGGCTTCATTCTGTATTACTGGACAGGTGGACACCTTGTTTTATAGACTTAGGTAGGACAAACTGCCTCCCATCCCATGGGAAAAGACCCTGAACTCACGATGGAAGGAAGTCAGGGCAAAAGAGAAGGATAAAACCCTTGCTTTGGAGCAAACACCCAAAGAAACAGGTTGTACAGGCCAGCCATTCCTGGGCACATTGGAGGTCACCCTAAGGGTGACATCAGAGAGCTGGTGGTGACAGAGAAGCTGTTTCTGCTTAGGAAGTTGTCTAGGAAATGCCTGGCCACTGCCTCTCTTCCTTACTTTCTAGTTGGGAATAATCACTCTGCAAAGACATGTAGGTGAACTTCCAGACAGGTACCAGACCTGTTAGCACACGCAGGGATGGGGGCTGTTATACCTTAATCTGGCTGAAGAATCAGAGCTCTGCAAATGATAATATAAAATAACCACTGGGAAGATATTCAAAGGAGGATTTCAGATATATACGTAAAGGAAAAAAATAATTCAGGTCTGGGATACAACTTTCCAAATCTGTATGAGATTCTTTGAGAGAAGGCAGCAAAGATTTAGAAAAATTATGCTGGTCCTTGTCTGCTTCTAGAACATAATGGGGATATGCAGAACAACACAGAAAAGATGCATTAATAAAATTGCCAAAGATCATCTGTCACTTCCTCTTGGTAAGAAGCCAAAGCATTTTATAAAATGCATTTGCACTTAACCAGAATGATATCATAATCTTCCTTAGTCATATCTTTTCCTGCCTTCCTGATGCTCCACAAAGCAGACAGCAAGGGTTTGCAGGAGACATCCTCAAAATGCTGCATTAAAATTAAAGAGGGGAGAGGCTGCAGCTCAGCTGCACAAACAGGATCACCTTGAGCAGAACCTTGAGCATGAACACACAGCACAGAGCACGTTCTGAGCAGGGGAGGAAATTCAGAGGAGAAACAATGAATTATTGAAGGCTTCAGGGTTCTCTAGTCTGGATAGCTCTAAAATCAAGATACCACACAACGTTTTTTAGGGTATTTTGTTGTCTTTGATTGGAGTGAGGCAGATGTGAGGCAGTTTTGCTCTTGGAGAAGGCCATAATTAGGGTTTTATTTGGGTTTCATCTCCCCTCCTTCACAGCTGTTTACATGGACCTCACACAGTACCAAGTCCCTTCTTCACATTCATTTGTGTCACTTCATTTTAGTTCTGGGGTTTTGTTGTTTTGGTCTGTTATTTATTTATTTATAAAATGTAGCTGCAGAGAAAGCAGAGCTCTGCAGAACCCAAAATGTATCACTGGAGTTCTGCTAAGGCATCAGCCTCCATCCTTATTAATTATGCCATAAATCCACACCTCAGCTCCCAAATGTCCCTGTGCCGAAGCAAGATCTGGATTCCTGTTTCAGAGGTGAGCTATTGTGTGTTACTCATCTACCTGGAGAACATCTCCCAGGGCAGAGGTGAGGCAAAGTCTCTCCTAAATTCTCTTTCATATAACATTACCCAGCACAGTTTCTTTCTCAGCTGCCACAGCTCCTCACAGTTATTTTTTTACCTTTCTACTTAGACCTGGAGTTTTCACTGTGAACCTCTAATGAGTTTCACAGATTTACCCAAGTATTTTTAACCCACCCCCCCTTAATTTCTCCTTTCAGATTGCTTTCAGACTGCAAAGCGTAAACCACTTTGATTCCTGGGTTGTTGTGAGAAAAATGCTATATGAATGAATAAGTTATAATAATAATAATACATTACAGTGATAATGATGGATGTGTTTTAAACAAAGCCTCTGGCTGCGAGTGTGGAGGAGCTATGGAAAAATCAAAGATAATCTTGCATGAGGAGAATTGTAATGAGCAGACCTGGAATATGTTATCTCTGAATTGCTCCTGTCTCACCCAGGAGCAGCATTGTCCCACTTTGGCTTGAGGAGTGGGCCAGGTCTCAAACGATCTTGGCCCAGGTGCTGGGCTGCTCTCACTGGGGTCCTGCACTGGCAGCCAGGGGGTCCTGGGGGTTCCTCCTGGGCTCATTTCATGAGATTCTCATAGTAGGGGGTTCCTGATTTACCCCAGTGTGTATAAATGGATAAATGCTTTTCAGTTTTAATCCATCAAAGTCTCTCTGACATAAGCACAGACTTGGATGGAACGACACCCACAAATTCTTCAGGCATGTGCAGTTGTTAAATGGAGCTCCTCCATCAGAGGGAATTTGGGAGGACAATGGACACACCGAGTCTCAGACAGAAGCAGGACAATCTTTCCTACTGCAGTTTCAATCCCAGGGGGTGTCACACATGGTGGTGCCAAAAAGCTGAGGAGTAAAACTTTCTATGAGGCAGAATAATGTACAGAGTGCCTACATCCAAATTCCAGAAGTATCACAGGGTCTGGGTGACTGCAAAGCCTCTTCAGCAGCAGAAAACAGAAGATACAAAGCAGCAGAGCCTTGGGAGCTCCCAAAATGCTTTCCCAGTCCTCCCTGCCCCCCGAATGCCCACCCTGTGCAGAGCCCTGGCGCGCCAGGCTCGGGCTGGGGCTCTCAGGGTGGGGCTGGTTTGTGGCCACTGATCTGAACGAGGGCTGAGCCAACAGCCTGATGTAAATCTCTGCCCCTGCAGGAGAGTTTCTAGGACCCTGAGAAAGTAATCTCGTGATTTATTGGGGTTTATAACAATGGCAAGAAGCGAGCAGCGTTCTGAGCAGTAACTGAACTGGGATGTGGGCTGGGTTTTCTGCTCTTCCACAGCACAATGTGGATCTATTTAGCCTTATAGCTTGAATTTCAGCTTTTCTTTGCCCAAGAGAAAGCCTGGTAAATGGCATTTGGGCTAGAAGCTGTAGGGGAGAATCTCTTTTAATTAACCAGGAGGGTGGCTCAGGGAAGGTCCAGCACCGTCTCTGGGCTGAATTTGCAGCTCATTGTGTGACAGACGGATACAAACTAAGGTAGAGCAGCAACTGCAAAGCAAATTCCCCATGGTTCTGCTTTCACTGGGGTTGGGCAGGACTGGGATAACTCCAGTGCAGGTGCAGCTCTGCAGGGAGGTGCTTTGCCCTCACCTGGCCTTTCCCACTGCTGTGCACTGGCAATGGGCACTCTGTGCCCTGCTCTCCCAAGCACCAGTGCTCAGGGGATGGAAATCCTGCCTTCCCCCATGTCAGGGAAGGGGTGTCTGTATTTCCAAGGCAAGGCAATCCAAACCTCTCATTATGCTGCTGGTGGAGAAATATTTTCCCTAAGAACACACCAAGTTCCTCTGTCCATAAAGCACGAACTGGGCACAGATCCTGCCCTATCTGCATCAGCAGCGTGGAGGGGCTTGGCAGGGCTCCTGCAGGGCAGAGGCACAGCTGGTCCCTCCATCCCTAAAGCCTTTGTCACCTGTGAGACAACCCCCCCAAAGGCAGTGCAGGATTTACAGCCACTTGATACTCATAACTCTAATTAGTTGGAGTTGGAGCTCTTGGCTTGTTCAGCTGGAGGAGAGGAGACTGAGGGCAGAACTCATGGGGGCTGCAGCTCCATCTCTGCTCCCTGGGAGCAGGGACAGGACCAGGGAACGGCTGGAGCTGTGCCAGGGGAGGTTTAAGGCTGGATCTCAGGAAAAGGCTCTTCTGCCAGAGGGTGGTGGGCACTGACCAGGCTGCCCAGGGCAGTGGGCACAGTCCCACACCCCATGCCCTGTGTCCCCATGTCCCCACACCCCATGCCCTGTGTCCTGTGTCCCACCCCCCACTCCTGCAGCCCCTCAGCCCTGGCTCCCCCCCAGCTCTGTCCCTCCTGTGGCCCCAGCTCGCTCTCCATGTCGTGCTGGGCTATTTCTCACCAAGTCTCACAGTGTTTTACTGGACAAGACATGCAAGTTAAATTTACATTTTAGTTGGACAATGTTTCATCTCGTTCCTGTGTGTCTCTACTGGTGATGAGGCAGTAAGAAGCAGATGAAATTTATTTCTGTTCTTTCTGCCCTGCTGTATAAATAAAGGGAAAGGAATAAAATTCTTCTCCAACAGGAAGTGGGAATGCTTTAATGCTTTGTTTGAATATGCAGTTGAGAGACTGTATTTATCACACAGCATCTGTATGAGTCTACAGCTGAAATTTGCTCTCTAAAATTAAAAGCTCTCATTTGCATGCATTTTCTACCTATGTCATAGCACTGAACTTGGTGGCTTTACTCTCAAATCTCTGCTGGGTAAGAATGCCCCCCAAAAGCTTCACAGGAATAGCAGAGCCACTTTGTTCCTGTAGCTCAGGTACAGTGAACTCTGGCTGGCTGCACTTCCAAGAATAATTGGTGTATAAATACACCATGGGAGATTTATATTCCCCTGCATCTTGGGCTATGTACAATATGATTTAAATGGCACAGGCACTGGAGAAAGTGGACAGTAAAGCGTACAGTATTTGAAAATAAACATAAAGCAAAATGGTTTGACATCCTATTTCACTTAAAATGTAAATGGTGAGCATTCAGAGTGTGATTTACAACCGTTTTAAAAGCACAAATGTTTTTTCTTTTCGGACCCCTAACTCAGATGCCACAAATCAGGAGAAATCTTTGCAGCACCAAGAAATCCCCCTTGGTGGGTTGTTCCCAGCTTTTTGGTGCTATCCTAAGAAAGGGACATGGATCCCATGGATTAGATTTCCTGCTTTTTTTTTTCACCCCCCTCTGGTGTCTTGAATTGAGATTTGACTGTATTGTGAATTTTCTGCTGCAGGTTCTCAGACAGAGGGAGAAGGGAGAGGGAGGGAGTGTGATGTGTGAGGAGGCTGCTGCTCTCAGCTCAGCCCTTCCCATGGGCACAAACGTGGCTGTATCCCTGTTCCCAAGGCGAGGGCAGGGTGGGGGGACACTGAGAAAGCCCTCACTGCACCTCCTGCTGCTGCCAGAGCCCCTGCCCCAGGACTGTGTCCAGGGATGCTCACGAGCACTGGACATGCAGCATTTTTGGTGTCCAGTTTAACCTGCCTGCTCCTTATTGTCACAACTCTCAGCACTCTGGGTGGTACCATTCCCACACCACCTTTCCAAGGCACCCTCCTCCTCCTCCTCCTCACCCACCACTAGCACAGCACAGGTGACTGCAGGAGACAAACACACCTGCCCTGACTTCTCCTCCTGCTGGCCAAGGACAGGCAAGAGGCTTGAGGGGTTTTTCAGGATTGAACCAGTGCAGGAACTACAGCAATTTAAGCTCCAACACACAAACCCCAAAGCATCAACAGTGTCCTGTGCCCCAGACCAGGGTACATGGACAACAGAGTACCTGCCCCCACCAAGGCACAAATCCATCCAACCAGATGCCCAGGCAACATTCCTGCATGGAGAGGAGGAGGAGGAGGAGCAGCTCTTGTGCAGTCCCACGGCACTAAAACATCCCAGTCTCAAGCCATGGCATTTGCCTGCACCAAAGGGGTGCCCCAAACATGCCCCTCCCCACCTTCCCCGAGGCTCTGGGGAGCAGGATGCAGTTGGAGCATCCCAAAGGCTGTTCTGGCTGCAGGGGAGGGTCACACAGGACTTGGCATGGCCTGGGCATCGGGAGGCAAACCCTGGAGCCTCTGCCCTCCTCCTGCCCCTGCACAGGAAAAGCAAACCTGGAGTTTGGAGCTGAACCTGCAGCCTTAAATCTTTAATAACCTTCCTGTTCTTTCCTCGGAGCACAGGAGTGTGAGCACACACATCAAACCGAATCCCTAATTTAGGCACTGGTAATAAGGGTTAAATCTGCAGGCTGAGCCACTGCCTGGCCCTGCTCACACAGCCCTGGCCTGGGAAGCCTGAAGGGTGTCCATTTTCCACAGCCATAATGAATCATTTCTCCTTAGCAAATCTGGCCAACTTCAATGCTGGTTCCTGCAGCTTCTTTTCACATGTCCAGGCCCTCTGTGACACATCAAATTTAATGAGACTGCACAGCCCTCAAATAAGGCACTGTAGCACTGCTGGGATACTTTATTAAGGAGGATCAGACAGAATGTGTTTGCTGTTTAAGAGCTTTAAAAGCAAATTACACTTCTTTTGGGGGGCTGAGAGCTTCCCATTCTTGTTCAGTCCCTGCCCTCCTCAAACAGATCCTGAAGGCCAATTCAAACACAGTGCAAAGGGTTCTGCAAAGAGGGAAAAGCAGCAAAATTGGCAGCCAGGGCTGAGAGAGCAGCGAGGCTCGACTGGAGCTTCTGGGGTGGGACACCGACAAAGAAATGTGTCATTTCACAAAATAATAACAACAATAATGATCTGCCTCTGCTGAACTGTGCAAGGGAACACCCCACCCTGCTGGCTGGTGCTGCCCTTGTAGGGCCAGGGAAAGGCCAAATTAACCCTCTCTGGCTGGAAAAGAGGTGGGAATAACTTTCCAGAAGGATCATAAAATCCTAGAATGGTTTGGGTTGGAAGGGACCTTAAAGACCATCTAGTTCCACCCCCCAGGATGGATGATGTGAGGGATGTGCTAAGCCACCCTTGGGGAAACCCTGGGGCAGCCATTCCAGGGAAGAAAGGGAAGAATCAAACATGATTTTTATTGTAGTATGAATATAAATAAATGTAAGAACCAGAACAAGGCAGAGTTCCATTCTGCACACTCAAGATTTTGAGGCAAGTGAAGCTGTTTGGTTTGGTTTGGTTTGCTTGTAGGGAAGTAAATGTGGATATTCCAGAGGTAAGAGAAGAAATCCTAGATGGCTTTGAGGGTTTTACAGCCACAGCCAGCTAAGGTTGTGTCCTTGGAGACTTTTTTTGCTTGGCAAACCCCACTCAGTGTGAGGCCTCACTGCAGGAACTTCTGTTGGGGAGGGCACGGTCTCATCGTGGCATAGCAACCTCCTCCTTCCTTCAGGGCATCTCTGCTGAGATCATGGTGTTCAGCTCCCCTGGGCCCACCTCTGGCTACAGCCAGCTCTGAAAAGGGACTGCAATTTATTCCAGCAAGTGCCCAGGCTGCTGGACAAGGCAGCACGTCCCAGGGCTGCAGGAAGCCAAACTGGCCATCTCAGCTTATGGTTTCCAACCTAATTGGGTTTTGTAGTGACATTTAAAACTTGGCCAAACTTTCAGAGAGCTCTCAAGGGTATTCTGTTAATGGGAAAGTGATTGTAGTTGGGAAATTCCATGTACCAAGACCTGGCTCTCTGGTTTCAGGCTGTGCTGTCTCAGAACCAGCAGCCCTGGAGTCAGGGGGATTGTAGGTTCACCCACCAGCCAGGTGGGCACTGGGGAAGGCTCAGCCTGCCCCTCTCTCCAGGCAGTGCCAGAGCACCCCCAGTGCCTGACCCAGGGACAGGGAGAGGTGTGGGAAGGACACACAGCTCAGGGCAGGGGCATTCACTCTGTGCTGAAAGAAGGAACTTTGTGTTTCAGAAGATTTTTATGGGAAAAATGAGAAAAATGATAACATTTTCATTTTGTCAAAGGAAGGAACTTAACCCTCCAAAAAGTGCAGGGAGAGATTGAACCATTTATACAACAAAGATGCTTTGGTTGCAGAATAAAACCAGAGGTGTTTCCTGTGTCAGGACAACTGAGGCAGAATCTGTGAGAGGTCCATGGGGGTTCCTGGCTTCATTTAACTTTTCCTCTCCATCTTTGGATCTCTGAGGAGGTTTGGGGCTTTGGACAGTGAACTCAATGGTGATTTGGATCCAGGTCACATTTTATCTGAACCACCTGCACTTGGAGTCACAGGAAGAGTGTGGTTAATGGATCAGTTTAATGGCATCAGTTCTGATCCCTCTCTAATTAAAGGCTCTGCCAGGAATACAGTCAAGCAATTCTAATGGCCCAGAGGAAGAATTGTGAAGTCAGGTAATGAAATTTGCTTATTAGACAAAAGGGGCAGGAGGAGTGCAGGGGCACAGAAATCAATATGGAAAGCAGGACAGGAACATTTCCAAGCCTTGTACGTGGAGAAAGCACAGCTAATGAAGGGCAGTGCTGAGAACTGGAATGGCACTGAGAGCAAATCCTGCCCTGGAACAGCCTGGGAAATGTCCACCTGGACAAGGCCCAGTTTGTGTGAACTTGGAAGCAATTTATTCCAAGATGCAGATTCCTCAGGTGGACAATGAGATGGTTTCTGTGTGTCTTTTAGTTTCTAGTGCTTTTATAGACAGCTCCATGTCTCCTTCCACAACATGTTCCCTTCTGGGGGTGCCTATGGTGGAATATCCCTGGTATTTATAACTGGGACAGTGCATGACTCTCAGGGATGCTGGGGAAGGTGGAAAAAGGCAGAGTCACACCTGGAGCCTGGAAACTCCTTGGATAAATGCCACAATGCCCCCCCTTAGATCCAAATAAATGTGTGGCAAAAGTATCCCTGCAGAATTAATCATCTGTGTCCCTTTTTATCCAAGGGCCAAGATCTGTTCCCACTTGACTCATTAGAATATCCCTTCTGCTGGAAGGTGTCCCTGCCCAGGGCAGGGGCTTGGAATGAAATCATCTCTAAGGTCCCTTCCAACCCAAACTGGTTTGGGATTCTGTGATTAGTACAGAGAAGATGTACATGAAAATGCCAGAGAGCAACACTTATACTGCCAAAAAATTCGAAAGTATTTATTTTGTGGTGATCTACAGAGTGTTGGGGAGGGAAATATTTATAGGTGGGATAGTTACAGCTCCAAACCCTTCATCTGTAGGCAGGTAGGAGAGGACGGGAATGAACCAGACCCTTGTTGACAGCCCCTCTTTGCTTTGAGGGGTTTTTTTATGTATATTTTTAAGGGAAGAAGTTACCTCAAGTTCACAGGCTTTGGCTGTGAAGCAGAGCCTTTTGTGCCTCACTGGCCCACATAATTGCACTCCCCCTCCTCTCAGCCAGTGGCAGAGGAATGTAGGTGGAATGTCTTTACATGAGAGCAGCTCATGCAGGGGCTGCACAATGAGGGGAAGAAACAGGAGCCAATCTGAGTAAAGGATCAGGCAAGCACTGGAGAAAAATAATGTTGGGCTGTCTGCTACCACAGCTAAAGCCATGAAACACCTCCCTGAATCCCCTGCTTCCCTCTGCCTTAAAATGTCCTCCTTCCTCCCAGAGCTTCAAGGGACATATCTGGTTACAGACTCCTTTTTAACACTTCACTTTTCTCCCTCTCCAAGGCTGCTTCTTTCATTCTGCTGCCACATCCATATATTTACTGGCAACGGAAAAAATCAATAAAGGAGAAGGAAATGACTTGGCAGCCTTCCCAAGTGTTAAAATACTTCTCATCTAATTGAGCCCCATTGTTTTGAGACAATATTGCCAAGCAAGGCAGCTGAGCAGCCTGGCCCCAATTTTCCAAAGCAACTGGTGATTTGGGGTGGTTCTGATTTTCTGGGTCCCCCTTGGAGTCTCCTTAAAGGGACCACTTTGGTCATGAGTGCAAATCCACCACATGGCTCCCCCTGTGCTGGAGCCTCCCAAATTCCTCTGGCCCTCGATGTTTAGCCCTGGGATCCCACCCCACAGTCTGATTTGAGGGCACATTCAAGCAGAGCAGCCCCAGGTATGGCTGGACATCCCCATAAACTGTCCCAGTTGCATTTCAGCAGAGAAAACTTGGAATGAGATTAGGAACCAACAGCCTGAACCAGGTGCATTCCAATCTGTCAATTCTTTGTGTAAATTATTGCTACTTAAATACAGACTTGCTGTCCCAACAGGGAAATATTCTGGAACATGCTGTGCAAGAACACAGAGCCCCAACCTTTACACTGAACTGCTCCTTGAGGCTGCTTTAAGCTGGAATCTCTTCTGTGGGTGACTGATTTTTCCACAGTTTGATGTGTTTTTTGCAAAATCAGGAGGAGGAGGATTCAGACCTTGAGATGCCCAAAGATCCTCTCTGTTCCCACACAAAATATTTCCTCCACTGCTCAAACAGGTTTCACTTTAATAAAACTCAAAGCACCTCATTTCTAATTTGACTTTAAAAAAAAAGTATTTGTCTTACACAAAAATGGAAATGAAAAGTCATTTCCAAATGGCCAATTGAAGCATTTAGTTCTGAAGAGGATGGGAAATGTCTCAGGGATGCTCCATCTCCATTTGAAACACAGTAAAGAAATTGGGAGGGTTTTGCAAAACAAAGTGTTTTCTCAGCTTAAATGAAAACTGTCCCACCATCAGCAGTATTTCAGTGGCTTTATGTTCAGAAAGGGTTCTCTGCTTCCACACAGGGTGAAGGAGCTGCTTCACCACAAACTGCACAACCCAATGCTCTGCAACAGTTGCTGGGTTTGAGTTAAACCTCTCTTGGTCCTCGAGCTTCACTTCAGAAGGGCTCAGCTGGAGACACCAAGAGCCTCCTTTTAGACCTAGAAATCCCTTTTCAGACCCACACCTTCCTTTTTAACACTTGGGCATAAGATCCCATCCCCTCCTAAAGCATTTTTATCAACAATGCAGCATCCTAAGCACAAACCCAGTAACCTATTCTGGTTCACTCCAAAATAAGTGCTGCTAAAGTGCAGGTGCTCAGAGCTCAGCCCCTCCCCAACCCCACAGTCCAGCTGAGAGCAGCCTCTCCTGCACCCTGCCAGCATCATTCCTGCTGGGAACACGAGAAAAGCACACAGGGAGGGTCCTCTGCTGCTACCCAAGAGCCAAATGGGAGCAGAGAGACACAAATGTGCACCTCTGTGCCTCAGTGTCCTGGGGAGCAGCCCCTCTCTCTTTCTCTCTCACCCTGAGAGGAATGAATTTTCGGGTGGGAAACATCTGCCCCTTGCTGGAGGTTCCTGGGTTTCCTGGCAGGAGCAGAGATACACATGGCACTCATAATGCAGCCCATTGTGTGTGTCCAACACACACAGGTTAAATCAATAAAACAGAGAAACCTCAGTTCTTGGATCAAATGCCATCCATGCCTAATGCCTCCAGGATGCCTTCTCAGCCCAGAGGGTCCTGCTCACTTGATGCCTTCACTTCCTGGGTATCCCACACTTCCCAAAGGAAAGAGCCAAGATATTAACTTTCCTTTTGCAAAACTGGCTTGTGAGAATGTAGAGCTGGTGAAAAGTTTCAGCTTGACCAACTCCAGCATCTCCATGTGCTGTATGGCAGAGAGCAGAGTCTGGAGTGTCCTGGTGGGAACCCACATCCCCTCCAATGGCACCACCAGACCCTCACCATGGTGGCCCCACTGCCCTCCATGGGAACTAAACTCTCACTGGGGAAACTTCATCCATCATCTCTACAGCTGGGGTGAAATGGGGGTGTTTGCAGGTACCTGAAATGCAGCCCAGCTCAGGTGAGGGAGCACATTCAGGGCACCCTGGGACCAGCCCTGTCATTGCCACCAGCAGTGGCCACAGCCACCCAGTACCCAGGTCAACCTTTGTGCCCTGCAAGCTGGCACCAGGAGAATTAGCTGCACTTCAGTCCCAAACACCAGCCCTTGGCAAAGGGCTCAGAACACAATAATGATGATGGAATTAGGGAAAAAAAAAAGAATTCATAAAAAACTAAATTAAAAATCACACCTCACTTCACATTGGAAATTGGACTCTGCCACCAGGCCCTGTTTGGAGCAAACCTCTCTAAATGCAACCATTGTGTAGGGAAATACTCCCTGGAATCTGGGCTGCCAACACAGCATTACTGAACTCCCCACGTTCCTGAAATCCCCAGAGGAATTGTGGCAGGACAGAAAAGGCAACGTCCTGGCAGGTCCTGCTGTGGCCTGGGAGTGGCTGGGACAAGTCTCTGCAGAGCTGCTCAACTGCAGGGAGAAACCCCCTGGCAGAGGGTGGCACAGGCAGCTCCCTCCCAGCTCCTCTCAGTTGGGTCTGGTGAGGCAGAATCTGTCTAGAGACAAATTTTGATCTCCCTCAAAACACATGTACAAGTTTTGAGTGACAGACAGAAGGAAACAAGTGCTGCTTTTTTTTTTTTTGGTGTTTCCCTCCTTTCTCTTTGTTTCCTCATCCCAGTAGCAAAAGGGGAAATCGAGGGGACAGACATGACACAGCTTGCACTGAAGGGGAAGCAATAAAACCTTCCTATATGCAACAACAACCCCTGCCACTCCTAAATGTCCCAAACTGCCAGGAATAAAGACATTGGAACAGGCTGCTTTTTTTATTCCCTGCCCATCATAAAATCCAGTTTTCCCCCTCACAGATTCAGAGTCAAGTAAAAGTAGGAGTGAAGATGCCAAACCTGTGCACCTTCTGCTCTGGCTGCAAATGCTCCTGAGGAAGAGACTCTCCTTTAACCCCAATCTGTGCAGCATCAAGCAAACTTCACAGAATTAAAGAAAAGACCTTTTAGATCATCGAGTCCAATCATCAGCCACTCTCTAAGATAATAAAAACCTGTGAATTATTCTTCTTGTTTTATTATTCTTGCTCATTTCCCTCAGATTTATGGCATTTATTATGAAGTATCTACACATCAGGGGTGAAAAGGGAGGATTTGTTCTGTGCTTGCTGTTTGTACCACAGATTTAGGGATTCTGCCATGGGACATGGTCACACCTGTGCCCCACACTGGATGGTGACAAAATATCCTTAGCTGGAAGGGACCCCCAAGGATCAGCTCCTGGCCCTGCACAGACACCCCAACAATCCCACCCTGTCCCTCAGAGCATCATCCAAACCCTCCTGGAGCTCTGGCAGGGTCGGGGCTGTGCCCACTGCCCTGGGCAGCCTGGTCAGTGCCCACCGCCCTCTGGGGGAAGAACCTTCTCCTGAGATCCAACCCAACCCTCCCTGACTCAGCTCCAGCCATTCCCTGGGTCCTGTCCCTGGTCACACAGAGATCAGGTTTGTGCTCCTTTCATTTTTCCAGGGCAAGGAGCACTCCTGAAGGGCAGGGGCAGCAGCGGGTGAGGCAGAAACCTCCTTGTGAAGACCTCAGGTGACAAAACCCCAACCCAACCCACCACCACCACAGTGCTGAGTCCTTCGGCCACAGCTCTGCCCGGGGGGGTAAAACAGCCTCCCCAAAGCCACCCAATAAAAGGCAGGGCTGTCTGAAGTGCCTGTTTGGCACGTTGTTGGGCTGCACACTCTGCTGGGTGACCCCTGTCCAAGGGGGCATTGCCGTGTGAAGGGCAGTGGGGCAGGGCTGGGGGGCAGCCAGCTGCAGACAGCTGTGGGGCTGGGACTGCAGCTGGAGCAGCTGAGGAGGGACCTCTGGCATGTGCACAGGAGGCCCTGGAGGGGGAACACAGAAGGAAAGCACAGTTTGCTTCTGTGTGAGTCGGGCCACATCCACTTCCCTGCACAGCTCCACTTGCACAGGGAGCTGCTCACAAACACATTCAGGCTTCCCCCTCCCCTTTCTTTTTCTTTTTTTTTTTTTTCTTTTATTTTTAAGAAATTCACTTTAAAAACTTCTCCCTTTTGACTTCAGCCCCCTGGCCACTCTCCCAACACACTGACCATCTCCCTGGGCTGCAGTGTCCCCCCAGGCCAGCCTGGCTAATCCTGCAGCTCCCAACACTCTTTGGCTCTCCAGGGCAGCCAAAGGTTCCCATGCTCCCAAACCAGCTCCAGAAGGTGCATCTGTTCTATCTTCCTAATCTTCATGGCACTCCACAGTGTACATGGACACACAGATATTTGGAATTAATAACTGCTGGGGGGGGGGTTGTATTTCTACATGAAACTGGGTCCCAGCAGAGCAGAGAAATAAGGGTAAAGTCAGACTAAAGTCAGACTAAGACCTGGCCCAGTACAGGAAACAGGCAAATTTGTACAAAATATTGGTTTATTGTCCCTGAAAAAGCAGGAAATCCTCAGGAAGTGGCATCTCATGTGCATTTACTTTCTCAGGAGGCTTGTGAGATGCCCAGAGCTTGTTGGAACAGGTGAAAAACATCAACACAAACCAACTTTCCTTCATTATGAGCAACCAAACATCCACCACTTTGAAGCACCACTATCCCTGATGGCCAGGAGGAGATTATTAATGAGGAGGGGTCCAACCAAGCCCCAGATCTGCCCTAAAAATGGCTCTGCTTGCCCACAAAGGAAGTCTCATTCAGCCACTTGCCAGGGGGGTAATGCAGCACCACAGCAAAAGGTAAAATAAATAACTGACTGTATTTTAGTTCTGGCTTCCCTCCAGATCTCTAAGTCAGTAAAATGGGAAGGCACTGTGGGCTGGCAAAGCCTCTGTGTGAACTGTGCCCACCTCCCAGGCAGTGCCCCCGTGGGGGTGGCACGGGGGGCCCAGGGAAGCTGTGACTGCACTGGAGGAGATGGAACAGCACCAGATACAGGCAGAGACCTGGATTTGTGTTCTCAGTAGCTCAGAGGCAAAGGAATGGTATTCACTGGGCTGACATTTCAAGGGTTAATGGGATTTAAGCTTTGATCTCTCAAGAAAACATGCTGAAAACGTAGCCCAAGGCATGTTCACCATTTTGTTTGCTAGTAAAACAATGCAATTGGATTTTTGTTGGCTTGTTGTTTTTAAGTGGAACCTCATGGGTGTTCTGTTAAACTCAGCCCACAAAAGCAATTTGTGTCATTTTAATGTAGCTCCTGTGTTAGAAATGTTTGTTTTTAAATGCAAGTTTTATTGGTTTCATTGTTTGCACATTAAAAGCTCAATCAATAAGAAAAGCAATTCATGATGTCGCTTTTCAAAATTCCAGCCTTATCTACCCATAAACTGGGACAAATATGAAAATGGGAGAAACAACACAAGCTCATTCTTTTGGAATAGGAAAAGAATAATTCCAGATCTTCTCTGCTTTGACCTATCACTACCCATCATGTGGCTTAATATTTGCAGGATAGTCAGGTTGAGCTACAGCCCTGAACAGAGGCTGGGGCAGGGCACTCTGTGGTTTGTGGTGGTTGTACTTTAGGGCAGGCATCACTGCAGCTACTCTGCAGTGGGAAAAGAACCCTCTGCTGCAAGAGACAGAGAAAAGTATTTACCTGATATTAAGTGTTTGTGCATGGATTAAAAAATAATCCCCAAACAGAAGACAAGATGGGGGCAACAGAAAGGGTCAGACCCAGCCCTTGCTCTCAGGTCCGTCTCCTGTTCTGTACTGGCTTTAATTTTAGCCTTCTGTAATTCTTTCTACCTCTCAGGCCTTCCCTTTCCCACCTATCCAGCCATGGGCCAACACTATCACGGGTTTCTTGTTCTTTCATATTTGAAACACATTTAAGAGATTCCTTGGGTGAAGGGGGTAGAAATAAATCATTATTGTTATATTTTTATAGCCCATTTCTCCCTGCAGGGTCCTGAAGGTATTTCAAAAATCTCCATAGTGTTGGGTAAGAAGGAGCAAAGAACAATAAATGTAAATGTGCAGAGCAAGAGCAGAAGTCACTGCAGAAGGATCTGGATATGGATGATCCTTGTGGGCCCCTTCCAACTCAGGATATTCTAATTTTATGGCTGATTATTGGATGTGGAGCTGCACAACTGGCAGTCCCTTCATCATCCATCAGCTCCATCTTCCCCCAAACATCCCCTTCTCATTTCAGTGCATTTTTCCCTCAGAGGTTGGTGTTCCAGGCAGGAACAGGGACAGTGTAAGCCATGGCTCTGCATGACTTCACACCTCATGAAATCCCATCCACAATGGTAAAATTAATGAGCAAAATTGCCCACTGCAGCAATATCTGCAATAGCTGTAAAGCTTTTATTGCTCAAGCATCTGCAACAGCAGCTTTAGCAAACACACCCCATCAAGTGTGGCAGAGAAGGGACAGCACAGGAGTTTTTGATAAAGCAGCCAGCCCTGGCTAGAATGCAGTTCTGAATAAATTGTCACTGGTCAGCTGATGGCCACACAACATCCTGCAGCAAACCACGCTCAGCAAAGCCATCCCTGCCCACAGCTGGAGTCCTGCATCTCCCAGGTTTCCTGGGAACACCAACCTACTGCCCAGGAAGCAGAAAGGTGCTTGGCAAAACCATAAACAAGTGACAAGATACCACAGGGGCTGCTTAATGTTTCAAAGATGTGGCTAAATTAGGCTTGGGTTGGTACCTCAATGGGTACAACAAAGTCTACAGTGAAACGAGCACTTGCTTGGGGTTCCCACCACCCCCTCACATGGTGGAGTTGCTAAACTTAGGACAAAGGTGTCTCTGCTTGAAAACTGAGAGAGAAATGACTGTGGTGGGTGGTTGTGCCCCCAGCCCACAGGAGATGCTCCAGCCCAGCATGTGATGTCTGCAGGGGCAGAGGAATTTTCCCAAGCTGTGGCCCTGGGGCCCCTCCTGGCCAGAGAACAGCAGCAGTTCAGGCAGTGCTCACGTTCTGAAGGTCACTGCTGGTGGTCAGCATGGCTTGCCCCAGGGAGCCACAGGGGACCTGCCCTGAGGAGCCACAGCAGGACCTGCTGCAGTTCAGATAAGGGCACAGGGACCAGCCTGGTAACTTCATTTCTCTGGCTGGACCCTCCTGCCCATCAGCTCCCACGTGCTGCCAGCCCACGAGGACAGAGTGCCAGGGTGACTCTGTTTGCCCGAGCCCTCGTGGCAGGAACATTCACGGGGAGGATTCTGAAGGGCCTCAAGAGTCACTCAGGGAGGGAGCAGAAAGGAAACCACAGGATTTAAGTGGCCACTCTACACCTTGCAAATAAGATTTGAACTGGAGAGGGGCAGAGCACCAGGAACTCCCCATTTACTCAGGCCACAGCCCAAAGGGGTGCCCAAAGCTTCTGGCATCTCACAGCAGCAAAGCTTCCTCAAGACCATCAAGGAGCTGGTGATACCTAATCCATATGCAGGAAGTTGCTCTCAGAAGAGACTTGCTAAATAATTTAGGAACAAACCCCAGCAATGATAATAAAAATAAGCAGAGAAGTTTGCTCCCAGATGATTTGCAAACACAAAGCAGCTATAAGTCTATCAAATAAACTCACCTAGTGCTACTCTCATATTCCCTACCATCCTTCCTAGTCTGATCCTCTTCTGATTCAGCAGCTTTCCTCCTCTGGGCATTTCTGGCTGCCAGGGCTGGATGTACTTGGTTAGAATTCAATACCACGATGGGGTTTAGTAACTGAAAGCTGCTTTTTTCATGTGGGTTCCCCCCCCCCCCCTTCTTCAGTAGCTCCCAGGAGGTAAAGAAAAGTTTACTAGGGTGCCCTGCATGGCTGAGGTCAGTCAAGTTTAAACTGCTCCAGTGCTCCTCAGGATCACCAGTAACAGTCAAAAGGTCCTATTACATTCTTCAATTAAATTAAAAAAGGAAAAATGAAACTGCTGTTTGAAATCTCTGGATCAGCTGGAAAATATGATAGCAAAGCACTTCCCAGGGTGCTCTGACAATTCAGTAGGAGTTTGTCTCAGCTGACCACTCTGGTGCTCAGTGCTGTGTATTGTACATTGTCCAAGACAAGCCTAGATTGTCTTTAATCAGCTTTAAAGGAAGCAATGCAAGGAAGAAGAGAAGGAGCACCAGAACTGCCCTGCATGAGGCTCTCCACCAGGAGCACTGAGCTGGCTCTCACGTGCTGGCTCCTTCTCCAAGAAAAGACTCCGTTGTGTGTGTTACTTTTGAGATCAGTGTCATCCACTGGACTTCAAGGAACCATCTGCTCTCTACTTGTGATGGACAGCCTTGACCATGGCTTAGGTCCCTTCTGAAGCCATCCCTCAACAACAGCAGCAACATTCTGAACTACAACACCCATCCTTAAATCTAATTTCCAAAACCACTGCAAAAAGTGGAGAAAAATATTAACAGAGGGGAGACAGATTGTGCCATATTAAAATCTCCTCTCTATTCTTCCTTTCTGCCACTGCTTTTACTTGTCAGGACAGCTCCCCCAAAAGCATGTCGTGTTTGCACTCCACATGTTAGTTCCCTGCCTGCTAGAGGATCCAAGAAAGAGCTGAAAACCTCTTAGAGCTGATGGCACTAATGTGATGACCTGAGGAAGCTCAAACCAAGAACCAGTTACCAGGACATAAAGACAAACCATGGCTGCTATCCAAAAGAAGTCATAAATCTAAACATCTCCTGCTTGCTCTCTTGTAACAGCTCTAGTATTTCTTTTACTTCTACATTGTGAAGATTGCTCATTATTACTTTCACCCCTTAGCCTCTCTCAGGGTATCAGCTCCATCTGCCACAACATCCCTGGAGTGAATCTCAGCTCAGGTGCCCATTCCACCCTCCTCTCGAGTCCTTATACTTGACATAAGGCTCCAGATTATATATAACATTTTTTCAATCAGCATGCCACAGCCTCCTCACCTCTTGACTTGTTTTTATTGTGCCTCTCAAATCCCAATCACCCTCTTCTCGTCCTTCTTTTCATTCTTACCTTGGAATTACTGACAGCAATACAGATGATGGTACCTCATTTTGCTTAGTAATGGTTTTGCTGAACGTCTCAGCTGCCACTTCAGCTTGCACATTAGCAACCAGAGAATAAACTCTAATTGTTTTGACACTCTGCTGTTTGCCAACCCTTAACACAGGTAGGACTGAAGGTTTCAGCATCCAGCTCTGCTTCCAGGAGCAAAGAATTTCAGTGTTTATTGGCTCCTACTTGGTTTCTCCTGTAAAAATGTTTTCTGAACTCGTTCCATCTGTACTTTGCTGCTGCTGAGCACTTTCCATCCCCTGTTATTCAGCAGCCTTTATATTCACACACAGCCCAATTTGCTGCCAGGACCATCCTTTCATTTCTGGTGACTGAATTCCACGTTGCTCCCACCTGGCTCCGAGTTACTGCTCGTTCTGTGTCAGATAAAGTGATCGCACCTCACACCGAGCAGATTTTACCCCACG
>JAOXXN010000290.1:2956856-2984182 GCA_026770055.1 Myrmophylax atrothorax
AGGAGGCAGGGGGGGCTCCTGGTCAGGGAGAGCTGGCACAGGAGGCAGGGGGGGCTCCTGGTCAGGGAGAGCTGGCACAGGAGGGGGCTCCTGGTCAGCTGCTCCTCCAGCAAAGGCTCTTTCCAAGAACTCCAAGAACAGACACGTCACGTGCAGGAGGATCCTGACACTGGTGGGATGAATAACCTGTCAGTAGGTGAGGTTTCTCCTTTGTCAGATTAATTAGTAGTCATCTCCTTCCTCCAAACATAATCCTTCCACCACTGCCAGCTTTATTCCTTTCTTTCCCTGCTCTAATTGGGCATTCTCTGTCCATCCTCGGGGCTGGCGTCAGTAGATGGCACTGTGACATTCACTCTCCCAGGCTGGTTTTTGTTCAGCCTACAAGCAAAGCTTTAGTTTTTACTACATTTTGGTGTGTGTTTTAATTAGTTTTGTTTATGCCAGGTTCTGTGGTCCTCCGGGAGCAAACTGTGGGAGCAGGAGATGATTTGCTTTCTGCCTGTGCCCTGCTCTCTGACTGGGGTCAGTCCTTGAGCCAGAGTGGCTCTCTGGGCAGTGCCCACCGAGGGGATGGGCAGATTCCTACAAGGAGGGATTATCCTGCATATTATTTGGCTGCTCTTGCTCCAAGACTGGCACAGCAGACCAAAGAGGGCAATTAAACAGGGAATGCAGGAGCACTGCCCTCCAGCAGAACAGCACTTTGCCATGCCCAGCTCTCCCTTTGCCCTGGGACAACAGAGCTGGGCTGCTATATTTAGAAAAGACTCTGTTCTCCAAAGAATGGCACATGCAAATGGGCATCCTTTCTCTTTTTTTTTGAGTCCTTTGATTTCTGAAGTTCAATGCCTAATTCTGGGAACCCAACCTACAAATTCAGGACTAGTGTACAAGTACTATAATGAGCAAACAATTTAAAATCTGATTATTTTCAGAGAGGTGGGTCCAAGACACCAAAAACCTGTGGAACGCCAAGACAGAAATAGAAACACCAACAAAAATAAAAATCAGTGCCAAAATATGAAATGAAATGCTTTCACATTGGCTTAAGGATCAACACCATTAGTGTCAGATGCCTTAACTTATTTGCCTTCTTTTTGTGAGGGAGAAAGTAAGAAATAGTCCCTGCTGAAGTCAGGGAGCTTGACCTAATGATACCTGGAAATCTCAGTGAAGGTGCAGGGCCCTGCTGAGCTCAGTGCTTTTCAAATAGGAGACAATAAATGGATTTAGATAAAGATGTTATCAACTGATTCCAAAAACCCTTCTCTCTTTTTAAGAACGTGAGCTGAATGTTTATCAATTTTTTACAAAAACACCCTTAAAAATGTCTTGCATTTCTCCCTCAGGTTTAAGCAGCAAGTTCAGCTCTCCCTTTAATATTTTGTTCATGATTTAGCAATGAGCAGCATTTCATAGATGCAAAGACACAGCAATAAATGAGGAGAAAGAGAATTACAAAAAGTTTACCAAAAAAAAAAAGAAGAGTAACATAAACATCTATTGCAAATATAAACTTATGCCTATAGATTGATACCCACAGAATGCATTTCAGGGCTTGAAATGTCTTTGTGAAGTCACAGGATGAAGTGTCCTCAGCAAGAATGACAATTATCATCAATGGTTGATTAGCAAGTGTCAGGTTGACAAGGAGTCATCAGCAAACATAAATATAGGTCGTATAAAGAACAGAAAACCTTTGTGGAAGCCGAGAGCTCCTTCCAACATTGAACCTTCATGCTCCACTTCTACATGACTTCTCTAAGCAAAGAATGTCAGAGACAACAGTTCAATAAACTTCCACATCTGACCACAAAACATTCTCTTCAGGCTGGGACTGACCAGGCCTAAGGCCACGAGACAAGGACAACTTGGAAAAGTTATGAGTTATTTCAGGGAGGATTTTTGACATCAGAGAACTGTGAAACGTAGCAGGGAATTATTTTCCTTTAACATGCTTACAGCTAAAGGGTTGGCTTCCACTCAGCTAATAGAAGCATTAGTGCTGAGAGCCTGCATGCCTGGCATTCTTGCAGTAATACAATTCTGTATTAAAATCTATCCCAGTTGCTTGGTTTATGAAAATGGTTAAAATGTGCTGCATTCGTACCAAGCTTATTGGAGCAAAAGAAAAAAACAGAAGAGAATGAATTTTTAAACAGAAAGAGAGAGATGCTGCTGTTGTCCCTGTCTAATATGTGAAGCTTTAGCCCCTATAAAAGTTGCTGCATCCAAAATGCCACAATTTTATTTCAGAAGGTGATAACGCTTTAAGAATTCGCTGCAACTTGTGGCCAAAGTCGTGGTGGATTCACTTTCCAGCATTCCCTGGATTTTGTAATATGTCAATACATCATGTTAATGCAAGTTTTTAAAGAAGGAGAAGAGAAAGCAAGAGCTCCCTTCCTTTTTAAGTATGAGTAATCTATCCAAATCCTACTGAGCCACACAAAGGAACGGCGGCAATTTTCCCTTTCATGAAATGCGGACTTGCTTTAAATACTTCCTCCCTACATTTTCAAAGCAGGGCTGTATGAAATGAAGGGGAAATGACACCCTTCCCCATTGAAAAGGAGATTATGTAAAACTGGCTGCAGAAGGCAGCCGTGCTAATGCAAATACAAGTATGAGCTTATTCATAAGTTGCCTTTGTGCTGCCAGAGCCGCCTTTCCTCGACAGCCCCTAAAACTGCACAGCACGGAAACGGTCGGTTCGGGTGACACTGCCCTGCCTGGCAAATAAATATGAAACCCCAAGATGGCTTTAAAGAAGTGAAGGGCTTGGGTTTCCATTGTGCTGAGCACTCCATTCCACTCCAAGTTAATGACAGCAGTCAGCAGCCCTGACAATAAGACGCTCCAAGGACTTGGCGTGTCCAGAGGTGCTGGAGACACTCCCTGAGGAGCCAGAGCTCAGCTCCTGGTCCACTCACGTGCTGATGGAAACTGTCTGCTCTTTCTAAAGGAGAAGTGGGGACAGCCTGTCCCTAGAAAGCATTTTATAAAGTCAAAGCCCTCCTCAGCCTGTGCTACTGATTGCATTGGACACAACCCCTCGTTCTGCCAACTGCTCCAACACATCCTGCAGCTGGAGAAGCACAAACCATTCCCATCCTCCTCCAACATCCTCACTTGGAGGATCTGCTGCCCTGGGGCCCTGCTCCCTGTTGGTGCCATTTGAAAGGGGATTACACTCACAGAATCAAGTTTGGATCATCAAGTCTGATCTTTCCTTTAGATCCTGGCCCTCAAACTGAAGGATCAAAGCACAGGATCCCTCCAGAGCACATTGGAGTTGGAGGCCAGGAGAGGTCAGAGGGAAAAGCTACTGTGGAAAAACTCTGAAATTCAGTTGAAACCCAGCTCACAGTATGGGCTCAATTCACACCAATTCAGAGGTGGGTATGTGAATTTGTGGTTTTGCTAAGAAAAAGAAGAATATTGCATATATCTCACCATGCTGTGCATGAAATAAAGGAGATTTGATGGCCTCGGCCACCACAAATCCAGTCCCATACAACGTGGTTGGAGAAGCTCCTGCATTCCTGCACAGACACAGCCTCTCATTCCTCCATTGCTCTCTGCTGAACCTCCATGGCAGGGCATTTTATACTTGTGTGGGAATAAGCAAAGTCAATCTTGATACATTTTAAAGTAATTTTACAGGAGACTTCATCATTTTTCTCTATCAACCATCTTTCAACCTTCTCAGCTTTCCATGGAAACTCTTGGGCAGTGTGAGGAAGGCCAAGGCCTTGCTATGTGTATTTAACTTTTGGTTGGTAAAGAAGGTCTAATTAATCTTCATTACATGGAGCTTTTGAAATAAATGCCTATGCTGAGTGCCCTTCCTGTTGAGCTCTGGCTCAGCCTTGGGGACCCTTGGGGTCCCACCATAGGAAAGGCTGCTCAGCATTTGATGGAGAAATGATTCCACAAGTCTTCCTACCACTTTGCATTTACACATGTGACAGCTGTTACCAGTCAAAACTGTATTTTATTTGTTTGAACTGTGCTTTAATTGTTTGATGGCTAAAGGTAGCCTGATGGCCAGCCTAAACCAAGAATCCTCAGCTATTTTTTAGGAATCTGTACTTCCTCAAAGCTGAAAGGTTTGATTCCTTCAAAAATGCAACAATGACCTTATTTTAAAATAAAAGCAATACCAGGTCCTTTAATAGAAAAATCTACACATTTTCATTTCCTGGGGGGGTTTTGTTGTTTTTTTGGGTTTGGGCTTTCTTTAAGCAATGCCTCAAAAAACCAAATTTAACAGGAATTTACTTTTTGCATCCCAGCCCCTGGAATCTGAGCTGGCTTCAGGAATAAGATCCGAGATGTGAAGTTTTTCAAGGTAGAACAGTTCCTGGTTTCTTTTAAAACCTCTTTTAGCAGTGTCACTGCAAAGACCTTCAGAGGTTCCCCAGGTGGGGCCAAAGCAAACACCACTGGGGCTGCAGGTGTGGCTGTTTGGAAATGTGCACAACTCCATAAATCCCTGCACTGTGGAAATTCGGGATTCCCAGCACTCACTTTGCCTCTTAGATCACTTTCCATTGGGTTTGAGCACATTAGATCACTGTCCAAAAGCTTTACCTAGAGGGTCATATTTCCAAGACTTTGTCTAATTCACAGACTATGACATGACATGAATCAACACCCAAAAAAGAAGCTAAATTTAGGAATTTGCTCTTTGTATTTACTATTTTGACAGAATTGGGCAAAGAAAGTTCCCTTCCTCTCCTCCTCCCCCCCCAGTTTATTCTTTAATCTATCAAAAGAATTATTAAATCTTTTAAAAGATCAGACACTCAGGTTCCTGACAAAGGTTGTCACAATGAATTCATTTGCAGAGCTTTCATCCCTCCTTCCCCACTGGGCTGGAATAACGTTGCCTGTTTGTCTCTCCGTGCTGTCCCGAGCCAGAGGTTGTTGCAAGGACTCCTCTCCCTCTGTCCCCACCTGGCACAGAGATGGCCAGAAACCCAAAATGCAGGTGGCATTGCTGCTCTGTGGGCCAAAACTGAGCTCATAAAAGAAGCCTCTCAAAAGGAGGTTTATGTCTCTGCAGAGAAAAAGGAATAACAGGGAGGCTGATCCCTAAAAATTCCATTCTTAAGGAGCGTGACTTCTGGTTTAAGAGAACAGATCTTATTTTATTGCTTAGGAGTCCAACTAGTACCAATCCATGCTACACAGAACATCAAATTCCTCTGGTTTAATTAGAGAGATCTCAAAATTAACAAACCCACATCCCATGAAAGCAACATATACAGAGACACAAGTGACAAAATACATCTTTCTATTCAGTTTCTTATAGAACCAGAGTCTTTCCCCCAAAAAATCTCTAAAGCAAAGACAAATATTTTGGATACAAAATTTTCATTATTTTACTGACTGGTCTTCTTCAAATGAGAAGGATATTAAAATAAACTACACTAAAATAAAAAAATAATATCTAATATCTTAGTTTTGAAAATTCTTCCTGGGTTTTGCCACATGCCAATGAACCCTGTCAGAGCAGCATGTTATTTTTTTAATTAATCTTTTTGCCTTTCAGAGGGCAGTGGGGCTGCAGTGGGAGCAGAGCCAGAGCAGCTGTGGATCCAGTTATCCAGATCCAATCCCTTCCAGGTCAGGTTGCCCCAGGATATTCCATGGACCCCAGGAGCAGGATGGTCCCAGGGAGAGGAGCAGGAGGAATGCAGGAGGGGGTGATGCCACTGATAAAGGAGAGGCACAGACTGTTTAGTCTCTCACGTCATAAATCCACCTCTTACTGATTAAACCCCACAATTTTTAAAGGACTCAAAGAGGGGGTAATTCTGTTTTGAAAACCCCCCTCTTTGATCTGAGGGCATCAAATCTCTCCTCAAGCTGAGTCCTGAACTTGTATGACACAGGGAACTGTCTTGAGACCGTGCTTGGACCACAGTGTTATCTGGAGTAACTGCAAGTGCAGAGAAAACCCCAGGAGGCAGAGGAGAATGCAGAGAATAATGCCACGAGCAGAGGGGAGTTGGGAAGGGTTTAGGCACCTCCCTCTCCCCAGACTCTGTCACTGCACAGCTTTAAAAAGCAATCAGTGTATAATCTCCATTCCCAGGTTTTCCCAGATTCCAAACCATCCCCATCCTGGTTCCCCCGAGCTCAGACATTTCCACAGCCCCACACAGAGGATGCTCCAGACCCCCAGGAAAGGAACACACCAAAATAATAACTCAACAAATGCACACCTCCAAAACCTAATTGAGAAAAATAAGATTCCCCCCCCCAGGTTAAATGAGAAAACAGGAACCTGATGAGTTTGGAAGGAGCTGTTCCATGATTCATGGAACCTGCAGTGCTTGAGGCCTTTGCTTTCCCCAAACCACTCGGAGCTTTGAGGAGAAAACTGTGACTTCTTTTCCAGCTCAAGTGCACAGCAAGACAGGGAGATTCAAACACCCACCCCCCTTTCTGAAGGCAGTAAGAAGGGGATCCAGTTCCCAGAAGGAGCCTTGAAGGTTTCCCAAGGCTTTGGCTCATCCTCGCAGCTCATTGCACAACCTCCCTCACAAACCAACCCAAACATCCTTTGTTTCAGCAGGCAAAATAGACATTGCTTTCCTTAGAAAGACATCATATGAGGGGGTTTATTACCAATGAGTAAATTTAAATATGCCTGCTCAGTAGACCAAAGAATTATGAATTCTAAATTACCACCAAGTCAGGGTTCAGTGCAGCCCTGTAATGAAAAATTCATTGTATCTGACCTGTGCCTTAATTAAGTGAGTTTTCCTACATGGTGAGCTTTTCATCAGCATAAACACCAATGAGAAACCTTTGGAACAACTTCCATGATGTAAAAGAATTACTATAAATCTTCCCATTCCCCCAAAATTATAGAGAAGTTCCAGTCTTTGGAAATGATCAGGTGTCTAAGGATCTACCACCAAGGTGATATTTCAGCTCACGGACCCATCATTGGCCAAATGTTGAACATGGAACTTGCTCCCTGCTCTCTCTCCTGCCCAGACTGCAGGTCTGTGCTTCCCCTGTCCCAGAGTTGGATGTTCCTGTTTTGGCTGCTCTTGCCTGGATTTTGCTGCTCCAGCAGCTGGAGGCAACTCCTTCCTCCCAACCATCTGCCCAGCCTGGATCACTTCACTCCCTCGTGCTGTGCCTTAGCAAAGACCTCTCTCAAAGCCAGGGGAGATGAGCAGGAGCAGAGCAGGTGCCTTTGGAGGGCAGAGCAGCTCCTGCTCCTGTCCATGCAGGTCACACCTCTCTGCCAGCATCCAAACCCACCCTGCTTTCCTCAGCCCTCCTTCTCCTGGCCATAAATAATGGGCTCTGTTGGACTCACAGGCTCAGCCCTGCTTTGGCAGCCACATCTCCCTACTTCCAATTTCCACTCATCTTCCATACCCCAAATAACCTTTCACTGTGTTTTCACTTAAAAAACCAAAAATCACCAAGGAAAACAGCTGAATTATAACATTGTGAGGTTATAATTTGTTACAAGAATTCATCATTATAAGATGTTGTACTTCTTTATCAGTATTGAATATTGAAGGAGAGACATGACCTAAAGCATGAAGAAAATGAAACAATCAAATATGGGGGGGGAAAAAGGAAGAAAAGGGTAATGTCAGTGTTTTGTAGAAAAGGGAAACAACTAAATGCCCTGTTTCCTTTACACAAAGCAACCATCAGCCTGGTTAAATACAGAAAATTGCACTAGCTAGCAAAATCCTTTTCAATAGAACTGCTCAAATGTTAAGCATCAAGTCACATTCCTACCTGGCTTAAGTTCCATAATGCCTTTGGAAGTTTATTTGACTTATGCATTTACAGAAAGAGGAAATTTTCCAACCCTGTGGCTACCAAAGGTGCTGAGATTCGATTCTGAACCTTATCCAGGGAATAATTCACCCTTTTAAAGGACAAGGAGAAGTTTTCCATCCTCTGAAGCTGAGGATCTCTCTCCCCACAGCAACGTTATTCTCCCTGGAGTATCTTTGTGCACCTCATACTAATTTTGGGAGCTGGAAGTGCCTTGCAAAGCAGAAGCCCAAGGAACTCCGAGTTCAGCTACAAACTCATCCTAACAGAGTCACAAGCCAGGAAGAGTAGACATGGGAATGATTTCCCTCCAAGGAAAGCCCATGCTAAAAACATTCCCTGATTTGGGACCCTAATCTAAAGGAACCAGCAAATGGGAAGTGATGCTGTAGAACTGGAAGGTCAGGTTACAATTCCTGTCCATTTAAGGCTTGGTCCCAATTTTGGTAAATTAATTTTACCATTCCCCCCCCCCCTTCCCCCCAGTGCTGGTGCTGTAATGAGGTTGGAATAGCACATTTCTGTATTATAGAAGGGATGCTGATATTTGAGGTCCCATATATCATCTAGACAGGATTAGCCTTAACAAAGTGACTGCAAAAGAGGAAAGAAAGCAAAATGAAGAGACTTTAAAATCAACTCAGATCACATTGGCACTGCCACATCCCACCCTCAGTTCCCTTAGAACAGGGATTTTACTACTGCCTGGTGGTGGAGTTAAGGCCCAGAGCTTGCTCAGTCCTTGCCAGCACAGCAAGTTGTTTGCTCTGTGTCCTGTTGTCCTTCCAACGTCAGGGAGCAGCTGCAAACCTGATCCATGGAATCCAGGCCAGGGTCTCCTCCTCCCCCACAGCTCCACTCACTGGAGCCAAGATTGCTCTCAACATATGGTCTAGAATTCCCTACCATAAATCATTCTGACTGTCAGCTCCCTCAGCAGGTTGGGGCAGATCCAGAAAAGACTCAGGGGGTCTGCAGGTACCACAGTCTCTAATGGGGATCCCAAATGCCTTGATTTGTAGCCAACTATTCCAGAGGAGGAGCCGCCACCCCCTTCTGGTTCCAAGTTATCATAGAATATTCTGAGAATATCCACGAGGATCCCAGAGGCAAAGTTCTCTTATTTCAGCTCCAGAAGGGACTCAAATGGGTCCAACAAGCTCAAGAATTGTTGTGGACTCCAGCAACTAAATGTATCAATCCTGATTCCCCTGGGTGTGCTCAGACTGCCCCAGCCCTACAGGAATTAGCAACAAGAAAGTTGTTGTCGTTACTGGGTTTGGGGAAGAAAGAGCTATCAGAGGAGGGCAGTGACACCACCATTTCACACAGTGACACCAGGGGTGAAGCAGCCACACTGATGTTCATTTTGATCCTTTAAAAGGGTTTAAGCAACTCCATAGAACTGGCCTAAGGCTGGAAAATTCCTTTAAAATCTTCAAGTCCAACCATCAACCAGCACCACCACCATGATCACCAGTAAACCATGTGCTCCATCCACACGTTCCTTGAACCCTTCCAGGGATGGTGACTCCACCACTGCCCTGGGCAGCTCATTCCAATGCTTTACAGCCCTTGCCATAAAATAATATTCTCCAAAATTTCCATCTAAACCTCCACTGGCACAACCCGAGAGCCTTCCAGGAAAGTCTGTCCATGCTGCAGTTACAGAGAAGTCCAAGAGGAGAAGAAAAGGTGGTTGGTGAACACAACAGGAAAGGAGCAGCAACCCTGGGCTCTGCTTTGTGGGTGTTTATTCAGGGGCTGCTTAATGGCAAATGCAGAACTGCCCCAAATCCTGGCATTTATTGTTGATGGCCCTTGAAGTCAAACCCACAGATTCATCTACTGGGGAATGATCATTTGCTGTATTAGCTAATCTATTTATCAATATTGAGTCAACTATGAAGCATAGAGAGGGGCCAGGAATTATGCAATGTAAACTTAAGGGATGGAATCAGTAAGTAATTATATTTACTCATAATTCGAAATATTGAGGAACATTTGTGATAGCTGCACACCAGGCCCACCTTAAAGAAACAGGAACAAATTGTTCTCCAAGTGAGGGGTTTGTGATACAGAGACATTTCACTTGCTCAGTATTTTTAACCGTTACATTATTAATGGTTGTGACAAATGCCTTGAATGTTACAGTCTGTATGAGCCATCTAAACATATGAAGTACTTACACATACCAAAGAGGACTCTGAGCATCCCACAGTCCTTAGTTTAGATCCTTCTGATACATCCTGCAGTGGGCCCATTGAATTCAAGATTTAACCACATTTTCCTGTGCATATTTACAAGGATGACCAAGCAAAAAAACATCTTTCTAAACAGCAAGAAATCAACCCCCCAAAACAATGTATCAGCAGGCTAAGAATTCACAAGAACATAATTATTCCTGCCATCAGCCAAGCAAACAAGTAGAATGAATCTAACCTGGTTTAGTGATTTTGGATTTAATAATTTTATATATTATGAACCTGGGAAAGGAAATTGTGTTGTGAAAATATTTGTGTCTGTATTGCAAAAGTTGTAGCCCAAATAATTGGTAGTCTCTCAGAGGACCCTGCTTTAATATCTGCCTAACACAGTACAGAACCAAAAACCTTAAACACATATGGCAACATTATCTCCCACTGCCACATTTGTTTTAGAAGCCCCCAATGAACCAAACTGAGCAGTTTTTCTGGGTGTTTTAAATATCTGAATCTGATCAGTTCACTTATTAATTTAGGTCAATGTATACCTTTCCAATTAGGCTGCCACTTAACAGGTAATTTACTTAATCAATATTAAAGGTTCCAAGAATTGCAATTGTCTTATTTCCAATCATCTGCAGCATCCTATTGAGGTCTCCTCCTCCATTCCATGCCAAATGCAGCTCCAATTCCACTCCCATTCCATTCTGCCTCTGCAACAGCAGGAGAGTTTATTGGTCTTAACCTTTTAAAAAGTTCTCTGCACCAAGAATAGCACAACATTCCTGTGCACTCAATTTTTAATGGCGTTCTAACAGAGGAACCTCATCTGTTCAGAGTCTCCATTGCTTCAGCACTCACCTCCCTCCTTCCTCATGGTCCCTGCCATACAGAATATATAATTATGGGATATTCTGCATCTGTGCTATGTAAGGAAACACTGGCACATCCAGGCCTGGCTTAGGGACTCAGGTTGGAAGGGTTATGTGAGCTCCTTCTCCAAGAACCAATCCCGACCCCCAGAATACCAGCACCTTTTACTGGCCACTTTACTAGACAAAAGGAAAATCTTCAGAGAAGCAGCAAAATCTGTTTTCTTTGTTCCAGCCCTCCTAAGGCCCAGCAGGTGTTGCCTCAGGTACAGGGTGAGCTGAGCACCTCCATCAGGAAAACATCTCCAAGAAAGAAGAATAAGGGGAGACCCTTTTATTTCACCAATTTGCATGTGCATAAACATTCACTGTTGCATCTCTGGATATTCCTCCAAATGCCACAATTTATCCTGAAAACATCTAAGCTCTTGGCTTTGCTGAGGTCCCAGGGCAATGAACTTGGCTTGCTGGGAATACTATTTACTTTATTCAGGTTATGATTTGCCTTAAAGTGATTAAAGTGAGGACCTGACACTGTTGCATTGTTACTGTTCTCCCCTTTCCCTCTTAGCTGAGGTACCACTGAATTTGTAGGTACCACTGCAACATGCAAAGTTCTCCAGAGCAGCATTTCACATGCTGTGAAACCTGAGCAAGGGGAAGTTTGGGCACACAGTTCTTCAATCCCTGCAGCCTTCTTAAAAAAAATAAAAATTGCACTTGATTAGACTTTGAAACAAAACATTTTCTCTTTAGTTTTATCTTCACGTAGAATGGTGCACTGACAATGGTGGCTCAGCATCATCCAGAGGCAGAAAGGGGCAAATTCCACAGAGGCAGAGAAGTCACCTCAACACACCTTTCAGATTCTGTAGGAATTAATGAGCAGCTTCTGTTATCCCTCAAACCCAAACGTCACCACAATAAACTTGCAGCAGTATCAGAATGCCAAGGGATGAGACTTTGGCCTACAAGCTTTAATTTCATTATCTTTAACTCTGTCCTAACCTGTGGTCACAACACAGGAATCAAAAGCTGAGGTGCTTTGCCAAAACTGGGGAATAAAAGAGTCTTTCTGTCTCACTTCTCCCTCAATCTCTGTCACCCTCCTGGCAGGGCTGATGGGAAATGGTACCCACGTGGTAGCAACAGCCAAAGAGCAGAAGATGCTGAAAGCCACCACTCACCCTCTCCCCCACCCCCTGCACTCCCTGAGTGGAGGGGAAATGGTGGGGTTAAGAAAATAAAGTCCTCTCCCAGTAAGGCTGCCACGTAATGAATACAGCATTATAATGCAGAAGCCTCTGGAGACATCGGCCTAAAAAATTCCACTGAAAAAGGAAACACCTGTTGGAATATTAACTAGGACAAAGTCAAGCAAGGAGAAAGAGGAGAGGTGGCCAAGAGGTTGGAAAACCTAAGGGGAAACATTGAAGGGATTTTCCTTTATGTTTAAAAGTGTGATATTCTTAATATTTCAGTTTCTAGTACAGCAAGCTGCATTTTCTTCCTGCAAGGATCTACAGGTAATGGAATAGACAAAAGAAAGCCAATATTAAGCAAATTATCTTGGTTTCTAAGAACAGAGACATCCTTCCACTGCACAGCCCACAGTCAGGTACCCACAGGAGCTAATGGATTCCAGGTATTGCAAACCATTTATAGCTCCTGTTTCATAAAGAATATTATTGAATAGTTTTAGGAAAAACCTCAAAATCATTTGTAAATCCATTTTGACCATGGGAAGTTTCCCAGTAAGCAGAACTCCCCACCATGCTCTCTACAGGTTTCCAAACACGCTGCAACACTCAATGCTGCTTTGGCTCTGACCATCTCCAGGCCTCTGGGGGTTCCAGCATTCCCTCCCCTCTGCTCAGGACAAGGCTCCCTTGCAGGGACAGCCAGAGAGCTCTGCACCCTCTGGGCAACTGGAACCTCACTGGGAGGGAGAAATCCTATCCCAGAAAGCAGAATTTAGGAGGACATCTAAGGGCCATTTGAGTTGTGACCCCAAGGCTGCCCCCACTGCACACCCCCCCCCACTGTGACCTCTGCTGTGCCTCCCAGTGCCAGGGATTCCCCAACAAGTGTTTTCTTTAGGAAGGAGCCCAAACCTCCCCCATTTCACACTGTTCGCTGCCTGACTGGGAGAAGCATCCTCAGCCAGCCTGTCTTCAGCTGAATCCCCAATCCAGAAGGATTTAACCCAGGTTTGGGAGCATGTAAAAGCACAAGCACTTCCACCACGCCAGGAAATGGGATCGTGGCCTGCAGTGCACTTGGAAGCATTTTTCCCTCCAATACTTTTAAGGGAATAACGTTTCTTTCCCTGTAATACACTAGAAAAGTATCTCGATCTTCTTCTAAAAGTCCCTGCAGAGCATGGAAATAACGTGTTGTAAAGGCTTAAACCTGACACGTTGAAGGGGGGCTGAGGAGCTCAGGGCTCTGCAGGGCTCAGGTCTGTCACCTTCCCACAGCCAGGGAGGGAACTCTGCGCTGCCTGCTCATGGAATCTCAGCCTTTGGAACAGGCTGGCTGCAGAAAAGGAGAAAACCGAGATGCAAAGCACAAAGCGCCAGGGAGGCTCCTGCAGCAAAGCAGCCATTTCCCACCACTGCCTGGAGGAGGAGGAGGAGAAAAAATAAAAAAGACCAACAAACCCCAGCACTTACAGGGACCTGCCTTGGCAGCTCAGCAAAAGCCGCGGCAGCCTCGGGGCGTTCGGCTCAGCCCCTGCGGCACCCGCGGGATGCGCGGGCGGCACCGGCCCCTGCGGCGGGGACCGAGCCGGGCACGGGGAGAGGGGACCGAGCGAGCTCCGCTGCTGCCCTGCCCTCCTGCCCCCAGAACTGCCCTCTCCATTGCCCCCAGGACGGTCCCCCCGCTCCGGGGGCTCGGGTTGGACACGCGGCTCAGGCTCAGCCCTGGGATAACGAGCTTCGCTTTATCCCGATTACCTGGAAAGCGCATCGGGCTGTCACACCCAGCCCCGTAATCCTTAACCCTTCCCACGCTGCCCCCAGCGAACGGCACTGTAGAGTTTATATATATATGTATATATAAATTTTTTGGATGGAAAATATCAGTGGCTACTCCCAGCTGAAGCCCGAGGCGCTGGGAACGCTCTCCCAAGAACACACAAGGTTGTTTCCGTACAAGAGCAGCTGCTTTCGCACTCCCAGTGAATATTTTAGCAGAGCTGTGTGTGAAGGAGAGAGCAGGAGTGAGGGTGACAACGGGTGGATGGAGGGAGAAGGCACCCACAGCCAGGGCAGCACAGCCTTGAAGCACCAACCCTGACCCTGTCTGTGCCACAGGCTTGGAACTGGGTCATCTTCGAGGGCTCTTCCATCTCGAACCATTCTGTGAGTCTACAATGCCAAAATTCCTGCTGCCCTCTCTGCCCAGCACCACTGGGTGTGGTACCTGCTTTGGTAATTCCTGGGCCCCTCCTGGGCCACGTGTACTCAGACAACAAATTCTCCAGCAAGAACTCCCTCCCCTCTATGCATTTATCAAGAATACATCCAGAAAACACAGGGCAGGATCTTGCCTATAGACCAGTGGTTCTTATATCAAACAAACAAACAAAACACTAACACAGATCCAATTTACAAGGGGAAATGTGATGAAAAATGCAACTGGGAAAAGGCAACTGGAAAAATGCAAGTAATTGAAATCTCAGTAAAACCACAATTAGAGGCTGCATGGAAAAAAACCTAAATAAATATGAAAAATTTCTGTATGGACCCACATAGAGAAAGGTTTTTAATAGCAACTGTAAAAGGTGTAACATTGGTATCAATAACAGCAAAAATACAACTGACACAGCCACGACATAGTTTACATTTGGGTCATTTATCAGTGTGCATTCCTTTTGAAAACAAACACAGACAATAAAAGCAAAACACTCCTGCAAATACCAACACTAAAGTAGTCAAAGCATAAACAGGTGGAAAGGAGCTGTTCTTTTCAACCTTGTTTCTCAGCAAAATAAGTTCTTCTACCACTCCCAAATCTTAAACTTTCTGCATAATTTCAAGAAACCAAGAACACACAGTAAGGCCTGAAAGATCCTTAATTCCAGACAAATTTTGATAAAACAGGAACCAGATAAAGACAAGCAACTCTCTAAATGAAAAATGACCTCACTCAACACAAAATGAGCAAATCCGCACAGATACAGAGCTGGAAATCAGGCTCCTAACCCAAAATAACTACTGTTTCCAACAAATACAAAAAAGCACATCAGCAGCACAGACTGGGCTGAAATAAATCCCAATGTGCAAGCTCTCCAGCACCCTGTCCCTCCCTGAGGCTTTCTGGAGGGAAGCAGGTCCATCCTCTGCAAATCAAGACCAAGGAGCCTCAATTACCCTCTGAGACAACAGAAACACACCAATCCACAGCTCCACTTGCAAGAATCAACATCCAGAACATTCATTTAAACACATTTTATGATCAATACCATCAAATTGCCATAAAAGAAGCCAGAATGTCCTACCTTGGAGCAGGGAGAGGCAGCTCCTGGCTGGGGTGGTGGAGTTGGAGCTCTGGAGGAACTCAGCTGCTCTCCTTGATATCCCCAAATCATCCTCACCTGCCCTGGGTGAGCTCTCCAAACTCTGCTGCCCACATGTGTTCTCCATTGGAAAGAGAACTCTAATCAGAGGGGTCAGTCCCAGGTTTTCCAGTACCTACACACTGGCTGGAAGGAACAGACACCAGGAGTTTTCAGCAGATGTTTAGTACTTGATCTTATTTAATGGAATTTCCACTTACTCATCATCAGAACATCAGCACAACCATCACCTGCAGACTGTAGAGGCTGAAACACCTTGTGTACTTTAAATACCATTTTAAATCCATTTGTCTCTGAAAAACAGGCTCAGGAGATCACAAGCTGTGGGCAGAGATCACAGAGACTGGGAGAACTTCTGGAGGCATGTCTGTGTATGGCTGACATTGCAGCCACAGCAAGCCCAGTTCTCATTGTGCTGAATATGTAGGATCAAAATGCAAAGGGAACATGAACTAAAGTCTTGTAAAAATACTGTTAGCTGGTGGTTTTCTATTTCAAACTGATGAACAATCCATTTTTACAGGTTGGTTATACTAAATTCCTTATGTACCTTTATCTGGAAGTGACTCACACGTGGCATTGGTCTCACTCCCTCCCCCTGCACAGGACCACGGAATCCCTGTCCATTTTCCACCGGATTGGGGCCAATTTGTGCCAACATTCACATGCAAGCACCATGTACTGTGGCCTTGTTGGTTCTGATTCTCTGGGTGTGCTGGAGCAAAAGCCCAATGTCTGCAGGAATCCCCCCCTGTTCTTTAACACCAGGAGCTCGATGGCATTTCCTTGGCTCCGTGTTCTCTGCAGGATCTCAGTGTCTTTCATGTGGATTTAAAGCAGAAATCCTAACATTGCAAAGCCAATCTTTCCATGGTGGAACACCACAGCCTTTTAAAATCCACAGTATTTCAGGTTAACTTGATTCTAGCAGGAGGCAATACCTTCTATAGCAAGGGCAGAATTGTAGGAAAAGCAGAAATGCCTTGGCAAATTGAAATTTAGCCCTGGAAGGGAACTGTGCACGGGCCTGTGGCTCTCCAAAGAGCTCCAGACCTTTCCCTTTTGCAAAATACAGGGATCCAAACCTTTGGATTCCCCATATCGTGTTGGGAATGCAGGAGAGGAATGAGAAAGTCACGTGGCTGAGCTGAGGAACACTCTGTTCTTCTCCATGTGACTACAAGCAAATTATTTAGTCACTTGGTGACTGTTTTCTCCATCTGTGGAAGAGAATAATATTGAATGCTCACTTTGCCCACACAGCATTACTAAAAACTGTTTCAAAAGGTACATTTTGAGCCATGGGAGCACCATCAGGAGTTTCATCCTGGGAGTCATTCTCCCCAGATATTCATGCAAAGCGATGCCTTTAAAGAGTCAGGGGTTCTTTTTCCAGCTTTGATGAATTTGCATTACGGGTTAATTAATTTTCATCAAGGGCTTTCAGAATGTCACAGGGAAAGGCACTGCAGAAATGGAAAGTAATTTTTATAGTGCTGAGATGAGGCCAAGGAAAACAGATTTGGATCAGAACCCATACAGCTCTAAGCTCGAATCTCTCATAATAGTAATTAATGAAGGAGAGTGCAAACATTTGTTTTTCAGACAGAACTATTACCTTGATAGGAAATGCCTGAAATCACTTCAAAGCAAAATATTTAAGTTGTAAATATGTCAGAGCACCCTGAAAAGTGTTTGGATTTAATCTCCCGAGTTGTGCTCAGCATTTTGCTCTTCTTGTACTGCCTTTACTTTTATCATCTTGATAAAGGCAGGAGGAGGTGAGAAACAGAGCCCAGTAACTCCCACCCCGTGGCAAAGGCAGTGCTCAGGCTAAGCCCTGGCTGGGAATTACTGCACCTGAAGTCACGTCAGCCACAAAATCTCCTCTAGGTGGTGGGAGAGGAGGAGATGGGTGAGGAAAAGGATGGGAATACACCTTAAAGAACAACCTGTTTCAGGTGTCCTTCTGGCAGCAAACAACCCAGAGGGTGGGAAAGGGGGGACAGTGCAGGTGGGAGTCCCAGGGGGAGAATTCAGCATCCAACTGCTGTGGGTTCCATCAGCCTGGCACCTGTTTATGCAAACAATCCGCCTGACTCATTAAAGCACAGCTCTGATCAGCTATTAACTGGAGCTGACAGATTAAGAGGAGAACAGCATGAGACAGATACTTCAGAAGTGAGAGCACAACATACTGGAGCTTAATCTCTGTTTTAATTCCAGCACCCTCTCCCCACCCCCAGCCCTGCCTTTGTCAGGAGGCTCTCCTGGCACGTTCCATACTGTGCCCTGCATATCTTGGCACCCACCTAGACAGCTCTGCATTCTCACAGCCCCCTGTGGCACCCACATGTTCCCCTGGCACTCCAGGGGACCCACTGCAGCAGCCAGACCTTCCTCCTCTCCTTCCCAGGGCTCCTCAGCTCCCAGATGCTCTGGTATCACCCACTGTGCTTCAGTACTCCTCATGGCCCCTGCACATTCTTCAGGGTCTAATCCTTTCAGATAATAGTGCTTTCCTTCAGATGCTGCCTGATACTGAGGAAAAAAGGGCTGAGATGGATGCTTGCTCTTTTTCATTTCCCTAAGCTGATAGACAGGACTTGTCAAATGCAATCAAGAAAAAATAGCTCAAAACCTGCTACTGTTCTATTACATATTTCACGTTCTCTGTGTAGCAGGGAAGTCCCAGTCCTAAAAAATTGCCACTTTAAACTAGGAAAAGAAATCTACATAAAAGCCACACCTGGTTCTCACACAGCCCACAGTGAATTTGGGGAACTCAGTGGCATGAGAGGTTACAAAGCCCATTGATAAAAAGGGTTTTTAAGTGCATGTAGACTAATAAATAGAAGAAAAACACACCTGAGCAAGCAAACAGAAAAACTCGGGGCACCAGAAGTTAATACCTTGTTCTGGGGATCTGTGAGGGCATTGCTGGGCTTCTCCTTGAACTCTGAGCATCAGCTCCTGCTCCTGCCAGAGGCTGGAAACTGGTGGGAAGGACCTTGAACCAAACACAACACAGCTGATTTTATAGACAAACTCTGTGCAAGGTTTATACTGTGCCAAACCCTGCAGGGTTTTCATACAGCTCTCACAAGGGTTAGGAGGACCTGGGATAGATCCAACCCCCAGGACTGCCTGAAGTCCTGACTGAAGCTTTGCCCTTCCCCTTTCTCCTCCTTTTTTCCATCCCACTGGGCTTGATTTCAAAAATGAAAACATCCAAATCTTCTCTTTTCTGGGGGCAGGGTGGGTCCTGAAGGAGAAGCAAACCTTAAGCAAACACACCTTTGCACTGCCCAGGCCAAGGTCAATGAGATGAATTTCCTTTCCTTCCCATGCAGACCATGGCAAACACTCCCCTGGCACCCAGGAATGCTGCCCAGCACCTGCCACTCCTGCCCTGCACCCTGGGTCCCTCCAAGCTGCCCTCCCCTGGCACCCAGAGCTCAGGAACCCTTGCCAGCCTCTGCCACGGAATCAGAGTGGCTTGAACTGTGATCCCCTTAAACCTCTTCCCCTCTCCTGTGGCACAGAGGAAGGATCACTAATAGGACTATGCAGCAATTAGTCCTTAAGCCTGATATCTCATTAAGAGTTGCCAACAGCAGATGCCAAAGGAAGAGTGGGAGAGGGGGCTCAGTGTCCACTGGTATTTCCCCAAATCTCCCTCAGCTCCTGAGTGCTCTGCAGTGACACACAAACACCTCCCAGGGGTGCCAGAGGATCTTCCCAGGCTCTTTTTGGTGGTGCCCAGTTACAGGACAAGGAGGAATGGCCAGAAACTAAAACACAGGTTCCACTTCAGGAAGAACTTCTTTCCATGGAGGTGGCAGAGCCCTGGGACAGCTGCCCAGGGAGGGTGGGGAGTCTCCCTCTCTGGAGACATTTCAAACCCACCTGGATGTGTTCCTGTGTTTCCTGCTCCAGGTGACCCTTCCTGGGCAGGGCATGGACTGGATGATCCCCAGAGGTCCCTTCCAATCCCAACTATTCTGTAATTCAGTGATTTTGGGCCAGCAGTGGGGTCTCTGCACTTGAGCTGTACCAGCCCCCAGAGCACCTCCCTGCCCTAAAAAGCAGCTGTGTGAAGGATGGGCTGTATGAGCTGGTCACCATCTTGCCCATAAATATTCCCCCCAACACTTTATTTCCTGCAGGGATAAGACTATCTCCCATCTTTATAAGTCCCACATTGGAGTCAGTGTGGTCTGCATTTAAAACACACACACACAAACAGGCATCTATCTATAGACTGGCTATGCTTCAAAACATACCATCCATACAGTGTATTTTTCCACACTGTGCAGGATTAAGTGCACATTTCCACGGAGAAATAAATAAATAAGCAACCAGCAATTTCTCAATTTCTTCCTGCTGCGTGGCAGTGGTGAAAATTGCTCAGAAATAAGAACTATTATAAATATTCTATATATAACCACACATTGTGGAGGGAAGGAGAGGGGGGAGAGGGGAGAAGGTTTGCATGTTTGAAAAATGTGAACACAAAGGAGGGCATAGAAACCTATCCAGCCATTTCCACCTCGGTGCTATTTATAGCCACAGTGTTATGAGGTGTTTGTTTAAAGGGGCACCAGCAGAGGATGGAAGGGCCAAACCCTCCTCCAAGGAGGCACACAAACAATATTCCCCTGGCTAAAGAAAGGAGAACTCGTCTGGCCTGAAAAATCAGGGCTGTTCTTGCTGGTTTTTTAAGAATTGAAGTTTTCAATTGTGTTTCATTCCTCATTAACACTTTTATTCCTGTAGCCTGAGGAGGAGGCTCACTGCTCTGGGGTCGGGCCCTGAGCTGAGAAGAGAAAAAAGAGGGAAGTGAGCAAACATTTCTGCCACCACCCTTCCCAAATTCCCCTTCTTTACAGCAGGCATTGGCAAGGGAGTCAAATTTCAAAATGTTCTGGTTAACTCTGCAGTTGGTCGAAAGTAAAAATGAAAAATATTCGCTTGAGCTCTGCCAGTTCTGCTGTGAATGTATTTAATTTTGCAATTCCGTAGGAATATTGAAATAATTGGGATGAAAAATCCAACCAGCTCCTCAGAGAATCCTTTCCTTCTGAAGAGTTATAGTGCAAACCCCTGAAGAGCTCTCTATTGTTCCCTCGTGAGATGCCATATGGAGTAGGAGGGGTGGGAACTCAAGGGAAGAGTTATGACAATGAAAACAAAAACATAAATAAAATAAAGGAAGTTCTGTGTTCTCTGCGGGGACATGACTAAGGACTCACCAGTGCAGCCACAAGCCATTTCTGCTGCTCCAGCAGGGCCTGGCTGGGGTGGCAGCAGAGGGAGAGGGTTCTGCAGAGCTGGGGGCAGCGAGGGAATGGGCACCCAGTGCCGGGGCTGGTCCTGCTCCAGCCCCACTGCCCAGCTCAGCCCCACGCCAGCTCTGCGGGGTTTTGTTCATAGCTGGCACTGGTGGCTGCCCCTGGAGAAGAATAAGATGTTCTCCCACACTCTTGCTTTGGGAAGATGTTGAAGCAGGGGTCGTGGTTTGCACATGTGGCTGTAACTCAGATGAAAATCATGGAATGGTCTGGGTGGGAAGGGAACATAAAGATCATCTTGCTCCACCCCTTGCTGTGGGCAGGGACACCTTCCATTAGACCTGGCTGCTCAGAGCTCCATCCAGCCTGGCCTTGCACCTGCAGGGATGGGGTTGGGTGTTGCAGTGACCTGTGCAGTTCAGGTGAAGGCAATTCCTGCTCTGCTGGAAGCCTGAGGAGAAGAGATGGCCAAGGTGTTCCCTCCTAAGGCTTCTCTGTGGAGTCCAGCAAGGACTTCTGTTGTCCTGTGCTCTCCTCCTGCTGGCCCAGCCCATTAACTTCTCCCCCCAGACAGGAGATGTGCTCCCAGACAAGAGATGTTCTCCCAGACATGAGATGTGCCCCCAGTCCTCCTGCCAGCTGCAGAAACCAGGGGAGTCAGAAAAGCCCCCATTGCTGCAGCCAGAGCTGCAATACAGCACTGAACACCTCTGAGAGCCTGGCTGTGCTGGACTTGCAGTTGATACCCTTTAAATAAGCTTAGAAAACCTGCCTGAGGGCAAGCCTGGGGTCTCAGTCTCCCCTAGCCCAGAGCAGAGTGGGAGGGGACACAGGGAGGCGTCTCCCCAAAGCCTGGGCTCTGCACAGGAGGTTACTGAGGCTCCTGGGCCGCTGATTCCAATGGCCTTGGACAGTTTTCTGTCTCCCAGGGGCTTGTTGAACACAAAGGCTGTCCTGCCTTGGCTCTGAGATGCAGCTGGAAGCAGAGTAAAGTCAGGCCCATGGGCAGGGGAAGGAGCCCCAGCACTATAAAGTGCTTTGCACTGGAACACGCTGAGTGCTGAGCTGCTCTGGCAAAAACAATGCTTATGTCTGTATAAAACTGTATAGAAACCATAAAACAACAGCTATCAGATTCTGGGCTTAATTATAGCTTCTAATTGTTTAACTGCAGGGGCATTTGGCAGCCATTAATACACATTTAAAAAAAACCAAAACTTGAAAGAAGTGGAATCAACATGAGAAAATAAAATATCATCCTACGAAATGCTTGGTATATTGTTACTTTGATAAGTTCAAACAAGTGTGACTCACTATACAACCATTCTATCAATTCTGAACAAAAAACTGCATGGGATTATTATGCTTTTAATCCAAAGAGCTGGGTATTTGGAATTCCTCAAGCCCTTTGTGGTGTCATATTAGCTAGGCCAGTCTCTCATGAAAAGAATGTATTGTTGAATAGAGTTGAGTCCGGATCTCTGCTCCATTGGGTTGATAAAATGGCAGTTGATTTAAAAAGAACCAGCTTGTCTGGAGAAAGGATTAGCAGATTAAGAGACTGCATGTAATTTTTTTTTATGTAATGTAAAGTTACATTTCATAACTAAAAGGGATTAATTAAAACGTTAATAGAAGAAGAGATGTTATTTTTCCAGGGACAAATGCTCCCCACACATATGAACGTTCCCTTTAGTTGCTGCTGCCTCGACAGTAGGAAACAAAATGCTGTTCTCTGCGAGGAAGAGTTGACACAGAAAAGAGAGACAAGAGGTTTGTGTGGTGGCTCAGCATTTTATTTTCCTGTTACACTCATCTGGATTTCAAAACAGCAAAAAAAATCCCTGTGCAGCTTGAGATAGATACACACACACACACACATTTTATCCCCATCCTTTCTGCTTGCACTGAAGAAAACAGCAAAACTATTTCACCTGACATATTTTCTGCTCTAATACAATGCTTTTCTTTCTTTCTTTCTATGTTTTGGGTGTGCTTTTTATTCAGAGATCTGATCCTGCTTTCCCTGCCTGTGCCTTTTCAGTGATTTAATACCAGCAGGGAAAGGTGGATGGGCTGGTACACAGTGCCCTGCTCTGCACTTTGCAGCAGAGTTACAAAGCTTGGCCATAAAAAGCCCCACCTGAGCCCAGTGTTAGCCCTGTTTCTGCTGAGAAGTTCAAAGTAAAGCCCACCAGGAGGAGGTGGCAGAAGTTGTCAAATTTACTGCCCTGTCACCAAGTTTCAGCTCGTCCTAAAATCCTGCACTGGGGCTTTGCTGGTTTGTTCTGCTTTCATTTCTTCCCTGGGGATGAATTTGTGGGGGATGAATTTTGGCCTCCCCAGGTTTCTTTGGTGCTTTGGGGAGGGATCCAGGGGCTCTGGGGACCCTGGGCTGAGCCCTGCCCTGGGAGGGGGCACTGCCAGGCTGAGCCCTGCCCTGGGACCCCAGCACTGCATCCCCTGCACCCTTGGGGCACCTGTTTGCTCATCCTGCCCCTCCTTCTCATCTCCTTCTTAATTAAATATTAATTAAAACTTTTTAGAAATCTATAAATCAAAATTCATCCTTATTTTCAGTCCTTTCCCATCTGTGCAAATAATTTGGGAATTGTGCACAAGTCTCACCCTCCCTATTAAGAACCACCACAAATAATCTCCCTGAGTCCATCATTTATTTCCAGCCCTTAAATGTACCTGTGCAATAAATTTTAATTGAGTGTAATAAACTTGTTCAATCATTGCCTCAAGCATCTGTGGACAGATGTGCATTGGTGATGCCATATTGCAACAAGAAGGAATTTCAATTGACTCTTAACCTACCCTTCCTTTCACAAAAACTTGGGTAACATGACAAGAGACTATAATAAAAAACTATAACTTGTAATAAAAGCTACATGTCAAAAGAGTTCTTTGAAGCAATAGTGAACCTATTGCAGTGATAATCAAATTTTTCAGGACAAAAAAAGTACATTTCTCCTGCTGGCTCACGTGGCAAACATTACTGAGGAATTTTCTGCCCTTCCCCTTCCCTCAGTCCCTGTTTAAACCATGCCCGGAGTGGGAGGGTTGGGGCTGGTGCTTTGCTAAGAAAAGCATCCCACCCATTGCACTGCAGATGTTCCCATTCACTGTACAAATGGTCAATGAATTTTTCAGTCCCACCAGATTCCAGGCCTCAGCCATGTCAAGAGACAAAGAGCTCCCCAGGTTTTTGTCAACTGTACAAAACCCCATTCTTTGTAACCGTTTTCAGGGTACTGCAATTCACCTTCTCTGCTCCTTTTATTATTTACTCCTATGTTCTCTCATCTGAACAATCTCTTTCAAGAAATTATTCTTTTGAGCACTTTTGCAGGCCTCTAATTATTTCTGTTGTCCATCTCCCAGCTGTTTCTATTTATTCTGTATCCTTCTGGCCTAGGAGTGACCAATGTCATGGGACTCTGATAGAATATCTTATATTTTCAATATCATGTTCCATTCTAGTTGGTGGGTTTTCCCTGCCACTTCAGTGGTGTTTTTTTAGCCACTGCTGCAGCTTGAACAGTGATACCATTGAACTCTTTTTTTCCCCTTTCAGTGATAACTTTGGTAGATATGAGCTGTCCAAATATTCTTTGGAAGAGTCTCTTGGAGTTGTCAGCTGGGAATTTCCACCCTGCCCCTCGAGGTTTCCCTTTTACTATGTAAGGTTCCATTCAAACCATTCAGCCACTTCCAGCTTAGCCCAAATATCACTTTCTTTGTCTTATTATTAATTTTTCCTGCCTTATTTTTCACTTTTGCAACCCACTGGTAAATATATTTAAGCCACAGGGTACGGCATTGATTTTGTACCATGGTAAGCCAGGAATATTTCCTTCCCTCTTGGGGTGCCTGTGGGGATAGGAGGGATTCCCCCCCCCCCTCTAAACCACATCAGTGCTTGGCCAGTCAGCCCTTGGGTGCTTGGCTTGCTCAGTACCCCCTTGGCAGGGACTTTGTCCCAAGACTTTCTGCATGTCTGTATAAATTTCTGTCCCCCAGTTCTCCTTTCCTCACTGCTTTGTTGCCCTCCTCCCACCTGGCTGGTTTAGGGCTGTGAATTTGCCCTTCAGGAGCTGCACTGGATCATCTGTGCCACATCAAGAGGTTGTTCCTGAGGTCCATTCCCAATAACCTCTTCCTTCAGCCTGCCCAGTGCTAATTAAGCCTTGCTGATTACAGTATGCAGGAGGAACACCTCCAGAGGGGCAGACTGCCCACGGAGCAGCTGGTTGGAGCAGGATTGTCCCTTTTTCTGTCAATAGCTCAGTCACACCTTTAACAAATCCTCAGTTTGTGCTTTTTGGTCCCTGTGACTCCATCCCTGTCTCAGTTTCCTTCTAAGAGTTAATAGGTAGATACACCTTTATTTCTCTGCAATATTATTATTTTCCTGAAGTGTTCTTCTAACCTTCCTCAAGTGTAACAACTATTTCCTTCACTGCTTCTCACAAATCAATAAATTCTCTGCGAGTTGTTTGAGTCTTCTTGTGCTCTTCAAATTCCCCATTAGGCTTCCTCATTTCCAGCCTGTGTTTCAGCCAGTATTGGTTCTATCCTGCCCTGCCAATGTCCCCAGGCTGGTTTCCCACCTTTTGGAGATGTTTGTGCCACGACAAGCACAGTCTGAAGGGATTATTGCCCCTTTTTAGGGCACTGCTGAAACCCAAGGGCTGAGTGGCTGATGGTGTTGACACCACATCGAGTTGTGCACAATCGATGGCACAGAGAGGGGTGGGGAGTAACAGTAAAAATTGTTATTAATTAGATCAGCTCTTCCTTTACCACATAACCTGTAGGAGTCAGATTTCTTCCATCTTGGAGCCAGAATAGCAGCATTAACCTCGGGGTTAAAGCTTTCTCCAGCTCTGCAGAGCCCCCTGATAAGGCTTCAGCATATCCTTCTATCATTTTATGCAAGCCAGACAAGGTGATTTATAAGTTATTCTCCCCAAGCTTCAATTAATTTCACTTAGGACATTTTCACAGTTGTACAATAAATGTTTAAATTAAGACATTTCCCTGCTCCCCACCCTGCTGTGGAATGGAACTGAATATTAACTGGTTATTGGGTGCCATTCATGGCCTGTGCAATTACAGATAAGAACATCGATCTGGCAGAAAAACAAATTGGCTCTTAAAAGAGGGTGGTTTGGATCTGACAGGTTAAGATGATTAGGCATCTCTCTAATGGATTCTGGGTATTACTCCTGGATACAGCAGGAAGCAGACACCACCCCACTCCTGGGTACCAGAAAATTCCCTGCCCTCACACAGGAAGCCCAACTGGAAAATGACCTGTGAGGTTCCAGCCTGGCTGTTTGCTCCCTAAATGAACCTGCTTGGTTATCCTGCTGCAATGGAAGTTTATAGTCCTGGGTAGATAAAGTAATATTTAAAGGGAAAGGGGGTGAGTTTTCTGAGATGTGACACAACCCAAGGAAGCTGCTCTGATTCCCAAATATAACCCTGGAGAGCTGCTAAAACCTCTGATTTTCAGGCTGGAGAAACCCACCAGTTAATCTGACCCAAGAGGTGGTCTCAGATCTGGGACCTCCAGGTTTTCCCAGCAGTAAACCATGAAGATAACCTTGTGATTCATTTCAAGTAAGGAGGACACTGGACTCTGGCATTTTTATTCCCTACTAGAGTATGAAGGAACCAAAATGCTAAAAACTTCTGGGGACCTGAATTATCATCATCCTCCCAGCTCATAACAAAGAAATCTCATGCCAATGTATGTATCTGTGTCTGTATATATACATATTAAAAAAAATAAAAGAAAAGTGAGATTCTGCAGCTTTAAGGGTGAAAGAGACTTTGAGCTTGGCTTTAGGGAGGCTCTGGAATGTGAAGCTCCAGCTTGGCCACCAGAGCTGCACCTTTGGCAGCCCCAGCAGGGCATTGTTCTCCTCCCTCAGCTGCATTTGGATTGAACCAGACTGAGCCATCCCCACTCTGAGCTCAGTGGCCAAAGCTGTGACCACAACAAAGGTTGGGCTGAGCAGAACCATCTCTGGCTCTGCTCAGCTCCTGGGCAGCCCCATCAGTGCCACAACTTCTTGTCTCCACAAAGGTCACCACTCATGTTATTGATGTGCTACAAGCACAGGCTGCACTTTGCCTTTGCAACTGCCTGCCTGGGCTAGTTTTAATTTCCCACAAAGCAGAGATGTCTCCTCACTGGTAAATATTCTGTCATGGAGCCATTTACTGGAAGGGCTTGAAAAATGAGCTGAAAACCACCCAGGAGATCTCAGCACTGTTCCTCACAAGCCCCAGGTGGTGCTTACACACACACACCTGATGGTGATCCCATCACTATGGAGAGCTCCACTTCGACCTGGACAGAAATACACACACAGATGGCTTTCTATCAAATCAGAATTGGCCCAGATTGGAAATTATATCACATGGAGCATCGACTTTCTCCATTGTGGCACTAGACTTTAATTTGATAACTTAATCTTATACAGGGAGGGATCCTGTTCCCAACCCAGTGACACCATCACTG
>JAOXXN010000290.1:2985195-3031909 GCA_026770055.1 Myrmophylax atrothorax
GTCAGGGGGAGCGTGAATTCCCCTGGCACCAGAGACTCAGCATTCCCACCACAGCACATCAGGAATCAAATTCCTTACGGGGGGAAACCTCATGGAGAAAACCAAAACAAATCAGAAATCAAATATCATCAAATTTCTGCCTTTCCCTGCCTGAAGTTCAGAACTGGCTTTATGATATTTTCATTTTATTTGCGGGTGGCTTGCTAGGATTCCTTCAAGTATTGACTTCTCCTATGTATATAAAAACCACATAAGGCTTGAATTTTTTTTCCCCACGTTCATATTTTTAAAATGAGAAACACATTTAATGTTTTCTGTTAGGGAAAACAGAAGATGAAAACAAATGAGGAAATCCGAATAAGAGCAATTCTCCATCTCTTCTCTTTCTTTATGAACAATCTTGCTCAGAGCTTTGGAAAACCTAATGAAGTTGCAAAGACAAAGAGGGTTTGATTTTTTTTCCAGATTCCTCCCCTGTGCTGTGGGCCATCTGTAGCTACAATGAAAGACATTTTCCACTCAGTTAATCCGGAGACTAAACCTTCCCAAACTCTCTACATGTTTTGTGTTAAGAATACATTGTGAGATCCTGTTATCGGTGCAGCCTGAGATACTGCAGGGACATCAAATCTTGCAGATAATACAAGCTGAGCTGCATTCAGAAAGCACCTGATAAAACCAGCAGAAATTCAGAAAATCCACTTTTTTAACCGAATGACCTCCTTGTCCCTCCCCAAATCTGTGTCTAGTCCCTGAATTTTTATGAGCAGTTTGGCTTTAGATTTGATCCAAAGCCCTTGAAATCATTTGAAAGATTCCTATTGACCCCAACAAGCCTGACATCAATCCTGGAGACTACAAAGGAGCTGTTGCATCTTTAAAATACAAAGATGAAGATTTGTGCCCAAAACATTTCTCATTTCATAGGTAAAGCTTCCCCTTGTCCCTTGATTTTTTCCATGGTGCTCTGGAAACCAACTGCAACGTTTGGCTGTAAATCCCTGTGTTGTCCTCAGTGCTAAACTCAGGTTTGCTCAGTCTCTGGCTCTGCTGCTGAAACCAGTGGCAGGTTTGCCAAAGAGGTAAATGGGACGAGGATCAAACCCTTAATGAACACCATTTGTTAAGTCTTTCAGCTTCCCAGTGCAGTGTGTGCCACCTTAAATAAATGGCTGCTCATGCTACAGCAAAGCAAACAGAGCAGTCTCAGTGCAGAATAATCACGAAGAAAGACAGATTATAAATTCTAACAGTGAAACGTGATCACGATAAAACCCCCAAACAGACACAGAAGGGGTTGTGGCAATTTAAAGCAGATTCCTTAAAATGAGTCCCCAATCTTACAAGTTTGGGATTGTGCTGAGCTGGGCTTTAAACTGTCAAAGCCCCCAGTGGGGCCACACCAGCTCAGACATCACCTGAGTGCCCAAGCCATCAGTCAGGAACCCTCTGATGGCTCCACCTTTGCTGAGCTGCCCCACAGGTGTCCCACGACACTGGGGCTGTTCCCTCCTTAGCTCAGCTCTAAATTGGGCCTGAGAGTCACCCCAGTTAGTTATTTTTTTTAATTGAGCCAGTCCATTTATACAAGTAGATTCAGTCCTCCCTAAAGCAGGAGTATTGATCAAAGCTGACCTATTTTCTTGGTGCCCCCACCGCTCCCGTCCTGCAGCACGAGCCTCCCCCTCCTGCCCCATCAATACCCTTCATTTGCTGCAGCAGAGACAAGATGTGTGTGCAGAGTCTGAGGCCTGTCCAGTCATTGATCTTATTAATAAAATTGTCAATGGGAATAGGTGAGTGAATTATTATCAATTACAGGGACAGCTTTAGGAACACAGCCCCACAACCTGGGGCTCTCAGGGCTGAAAGCAGCAGCTCATTTCCCACAGGTCATGGAACACCAGGGATGCCTCACTCTGGTGGCAATTCTGCATATTCAAATGCAGAGTGGAGAAATCAAACGTAATAATTTCATTTACCTGCAGAGAATTCTGCATCGCTTCAGCATTACTTGAGCATTTCAAAAGAGTTCTAAAAAAACTCCTCAACATCTTGAGGAATAAAAAGATTATTAACCTCAACAGAATTGGGCACAAACTCACCAAGAGACTCAACAATTCCATTAAAAAATCAGGGCCAGAATTCAGATCTTATGAAATACAAACTAGAGGTTTAACATTTTGCTTCTTATTCCCTCTCATGTCCTTGTTTGGAGGGAACCTTGGGCAAAGCAAGGCTGTTGAGGGTAGAGCTGAGCAGCTCCCAGCCCTGCTCCAGGCCCCATGGTCAGCCCAACCTTCTCTAATGTATTTATTGAGAACCAGCACTCGAGTTCTGAGGAATTGAACTCAACATTCTGTGTGACACTCTTTCTTCCGAAATAATATTGCAGAAATTTGGTATTTATCAGAAGAGATTAATTGAATCCCAACAGTACTGTACATCAAATGAAGGAACAGGGCCCCTATTTATCTCTTAAAGTTCTGAAAATGAAAAACATCTAATCACTGGTTGCCTTTGATGAATGCCTCATTGTCCTCCTCGCCGGAGAGGCATTTCATATGGCCCTGGCAATGCAGTGCTGCTGGGGAGGGGGGGGCAGAATTGCTTGGAAAAGTATAATTACATTTACATCCAAGCAGAAAGTGTGAGTTTCTATGATACAGTATTTTTTCTCTCTGGTTTTTTTCCCTCTCTTCTCTCCCAATGAAAAAAATCCCTCGTTCCTAAGGCGGAGCAAGCGGAAATTAATACAATTAAATACTCTGCTTTGCCTGCCAAGGACATTTGACTGCTACTGTGCTACATCAGGTATGTAATGAAAGGCAAATGCCAACGAATCCTGATGGGGGGAGCTTGGGTAACTGTAGTTTTATGGCAGGGATAGCTTGCTGGAGAAAAGCTGCATTGTGCCCAGGATTAGCAGAACTGCAGGATTTCATTAATGACTGAACAGCTTTTTAGCAAAACAAAGATAGTTAGGGAGTAAAAAGAGAACATGACTAGAATGTGTGCCACTAATTGGAAATGTATATTATCTTCCCCTGGCCAGGGAGGAGGCACAGGGTGCCCTGCACTGTCATCTGCAGAATGTCATCCTGTCCAAAGGTGCCCCAGGTTGGGTTACAGGGCACGAGGCAGCAACAGTTGGGCATGGCAGGGTTTGAGGGACACCCATTGCCCAGGAGACACCCTGGAGGGAGGTGGGAGGTGGTGCCCACCCTGCCAGCCATGGGCACTGCAGGTCTGCACCTCCTCACCCTCCTCACCCAAAGAGAAAGGGGCAACCTCGTCAGGTTTCCCACTCAGACTGAATTTCTGCCTTTGAAGACCCATCCCTCTCCTTCCAAACCATAAATTACAAAATGGAGTGGCCTTTCAGCCCAGAGAAACAGGTTTGCTCCTGGACAGCCACATTTTTCCTCAGACTTATCAGCAACACTTCCTCACAGGCAGCTTCACTTCCAGTAAATCCCCATTTTCATTTGCAAAACAAACTTCACTGAAAAACTACAACTCTTTCCATGTATAGTCCAGCTCAAAGTCGATTAAAACCAGCAGGAATTGCTGCATTGCTCATTCTGTACCCAGCTCTGTGCTGGTCACATTGCTCAGTCCTTAATTCTGCTGCCACTGAATTCAAAGCTTATTTATTTTCTTCTAATACCTACAGAATACACAAGATGTCTGCAGTCATATCCAGCAACTGTTCACTCAGGACAGTGAGAAAAATGGATGTGGAAGGACAACACACTCCCTCTTTTATGCTAAACCTGAAATTATTGATGGGACAGACCCTCCCTGCACACTGAGCAACCTTTGCAGGGCTTGGGACTGGGATATTTACACCCACTCAGATGCTTTTCTACATGGCCAAAGTGGTGTAAAATAGCCCAAGTCAAATGACAATTAAGCTTATTACTTGAGACAGCTTTTTTTTTAAGAAGAAGAAAAACCCCAAAACCAAACCTGCTTGCCCTTGACCACCAGGCATAAGGGAGGGGGAAGGGAGAGCAGGAGGGAGGGGAGAGGGAGACTCCTTAAGACAATTTTGAAACAGTCCAGTACTTTCCTGATCACTTTGCAAAGTTGAAATATGATTACAACCTTTTTGCATACAGAGGGAGAAGCCATTTAAATGAAAAATTAGCTGCCTTAACAGGTCAAGCACACAGTTACATTAATGTTGTGTAGAACAATAAATCAACTTCGATCCCCAATTGAAAAAATGCTAATTTAGCCCAGTGATTCACTGATTGGACTTGCCAGCGATGGCAATCTTTTCTTTGGCTTTAATGCGAGGCAGTGATTTGAAGGCCTCCTAATGGTGCTCCAGACTATCAGCATTTCAGTGGAATTCTGATCATGGTTTTAATATTCCATGCAGCTTTGCCCCCTCTGATTTCATGCTGAAACATTAACAAGAGCTGACACTGGAGATTAGAAGCAGACAGCTGGAATGCCAGGTCTTTGTTGCAGCATGGCCACGAGCCAACAGCGTCCAACCGCAGCCAAGAGGGACCTGGGAAAGTCTTCGGGAGAAGGGGAGGTGCGAGGGGGAGACAAGGTAGTTTACTGAAGGGCATACACAAGTAGATAATTGCAGAGTCCTTTCATCTCTTGAAGCCAAGTTCTAACCAATCCTGGTTTATTAAGGGGAAAGGGGGGCAGTAAAGGTGAATTTTGTGCTGAAAAAATCAAACCATTTTTCAAAAATTCACCATTTAAACTCGGCGAGCATAAAAGTTTGCCTAGAAAGCCACTGCACAGCCACCTCTAATTTATCAGCCTGACCATTATTTGCAGTGGTTCTGTTTGAAAATGCAGTGCTGGTCTCCTTTAAAAAAAAAATATTTAATCCACTTAGTTCCAGGTGAATAAATTGAGAAATAAAACTGGATTTATGTGCTGGTGCAGTGTGTGAACTGTAAATTCCCAGGCAAAAAGGAGGAGGTAGCATAACATAACATTCTTGTGCCTAATAAATTGTTTCCTGAGAAGAGAAACCTAATAAAGATACATAATTTCATCCAAACCATGAAGCAGCTCTTACTCTTCATACATTCTTCAGGGAGAAACTTAAGGAGAAGACAACAGATGCTCTCTGGTGATGCTGTGTGGGTTTTGTGGGTTATTTTGGGTTGGTTTGGGGGGTTCTTTTAAATAAGAACTTCTGAAGTTCTAATTATATGGTATATGCATGTATATAGTGTGCATATACATATATATAAATAGTGCAGATATTCAGACAAACTCTGGCTGTGATAAATTCAAAGGATTAAATCAAGAAAGGAACTTCAGACGAAGGCAGGAGGGGGGGAGGCTCCTGGGGAAGCAAAAATACACCCTGGAAAGTGGGGGAGCCCAAGGCTCAGGGCTCCAGGAAGGGGTTTATCCCAAGGCTCAGGGCTCCAGGAATGGGTTATCCCAAGGCTCAGGGCTCCAGGAAGGGGTTTATCCCATCCTGAACCAACATATCACCTTGGGAAAGTCACCCACTTTCTACATCTGCCCTTCATCCTTCTCTTGAACACAGGAACTCTCACCTGCTACACTGAGCTTTGATAACTTGGCTTCTCTCAGCTCCAGCCCCCAGCAATACTAATTATTTCCCCAAAAACCATTTTCTCTCTTGCCCTACAGGTATCAGTTATTAGGAAACTGAGTCAGGTCATGGACCACGCTCAGTGCTGCCCAAACACAGGAACTTGCAGCTCAAAAATGAGGGGCAGAGGCAGATCTAGAGCCTGGTCCCAGCCCTGCAGCAAATGTGTCCTGGCCTTGGCTCCCTCCACTCAGTCCCTTTGGGCTCAAGGAAGGGGTTCCTCAGCTTGGGGATCTCTCCAGAGTGGGCACTGAAGGGATTCATATGATGACTGGCCTTTTATTTACTTCTTTAGTAATTCCCATCTGCCCCTCTCACCAGCACTTCCTCCTTCCCTTCCTCTTCAATCTTAAAAAGTTGCAGAATAATAAACAAAGAGCAAATATTTGCACTAATAATCAGAAGGTGATCTACAGCCTCAACATATTAGGAAAGAATGTGTGAATGGAAGTCATTCTGTTTAACACGTTTTCCTTCTATACATCTTTGCACCAAAGGCATGAAACTACTTCCTGAAAATGATTTACAACTACCTTCTGCCTCCTTTGATTTCTGTACAAGCCCAGAACAACGCTCTGAACTCCAGAGAGTCAGCCTAGACTTCCAAATCTCATTGTTAATTATTAATCCTAATAAGAGCCCCTGGCAGGTCAGTGATTGCAGCAGAACTGGGCCTGGGAGCAGATGGGCAAACTGAGGCACGGGGAGGCTCAGGGGCAGCCACCAGCAAGGAGACAGTTTGTGCTCCAGGGATCATCCAGGTGGGGCAGGAGGACTATGAACAACCTGGGAAAAGAGCCTGTAGGTCAGGAAGAGCAGGACAGCCACACACAGCCAAGCTTGGGTGGGTTTCTGGGCTCACATCTGAGCTTTCTAGAGCTGTGGGGCAATGGGCAGCAGAGGACTGGGGAGCTGCAGGTGGGGCTGGGGTGGTCCTTCCACACCTGCTGCTGCTCTGGGTCCATCACCAGTTCATTGATCTGCCCATGAGTTTCTTCCCCTGGGTGATCATCCTCACTTGGAAAAAAAATAAAAAAGGTGCACTTTATTTCCATTTTGAATTTGCCTGGCTTGGTAATAAGCTTTTATTCTTATCTCTAGGAGATTAAATGGCCTTTTGGTATCTCATGAATGTACCAGTGGAGTGCCAGCATGGAGCAATCAAGGCATCTCTCTTATTCTTTTTCCTAAATAGACAGCTCTTCTGATCTGTCACTGAGAGACACTTCCTTTACCCTCAAACTGCTTCTGTGGCTCTTTAGAAAACCAATGTTGGTGCCCAAATTACATCCTGCAGTGGGGTGGAAATCCCCTTCCTCTTGCTACACTCTGCCTTCACATCTGAGTCCTTCCAGGGCTGGGAGACCTCCAGCCAAAACCTCCTGTGTCACCCTGCACTGGGGCAGTGTCTGCTCTGACCCTGCAGCTTTCCAAGCCCTCTCCCAGAATTCTGTCCCCCTTTGGAAAGCCCTGTCTGTGCTCCTGTGTGAGGTCAGCATGGCACTGACTTCTGTGGCCTTGGCTCAGGGCCCCAGTCCCTGTCCAGGCTCGGGGACACATCACAGCAAACCATCAGCACAGACACAGTAGGGACATTTCTGAGTCAGCAAGTGCCTATTCAATAGCAATATAAAGGTGTAATATTGGTATAAAACATAATTAAAGTTCAGGAATGACTGCTGCAGACCCTGCTGTCACACCTGAACTTCCCAGCTCTGTTTCTTGCCTCCCTTTCTATGTCTTTCTGTTTGATCTCCCTTCCCTCTGGCATTATCCTTTCCAGAGCCAATGTTCCTTGTGATGTCTGCACCCCTGCTTTGGGATCTGCCGGGGAAATGTTTTGCTGTGAAAATGCAAACACTGCCATTGTGTAGTGCCTCCTGTTGTTTCTGCTTTCCTTCTGCTAATTGATTTGTTCTTGTCTAGACTTGAGCTCATTACAAGGAGCACTAAGGCTGAGCATCATTTGTTTGATAGCTCAGTCAGTCTGTGCCTCAGGAGCTTGGGCTCTGCACCGGCTGAGGAACCTGTTCCTGCACAGGGCACTGGCCTGGGAAGAGACAATAAAGGCTGGACGAGGTAATGGAGGGAAATGGAATGGCCATCCTTGGATCCACGAATACCACTGACCTTTCTCACATTTACATGATTATCTAAAGTTCACCAGAGACCTTCCATGCTTGTTATCATTATCCCTCATTAGAAGTCACTCCAGAAGCATTAACAAGCTTCTGAAATGCTTGGCTAATTGCTTTAATAAGGCAATATCAATACTAAGCAATAGTTCCCATGATTGGATACAGGCAGGGACCCTGGAGGCTTTGCCATCTTGGGTTTAAAGGCTGGGTTGGGGGCCCAGGGGAGAAAACAAAAAGACTTCCCTTTGAGAATAAAGCACTCAGAGTGGACTTAAAATGCTCTGCTGTTGCAGATTGCAGCTGTATTTTTTAAACAACAGGGGCTACACCATTTCAGTCAGTTGAGAATTGTCTCTTTTTTCTTTTTTTTTTTACAGTATAAAGGCCCAGAGCAGCAGAAATTTCATGACCAGTCAAGAGCCTCATCATGACCTCAGAATATTAACAAATGTCTGAAATATGAACACTGGTCTCCATCAACCACAGGGCATGACTAATCACTAGTAAAACCAGGCAGGGGGAAATACCCTTTTCCTGTTGATATTCTCTACTTCTCATAACCCCCCAAAAACCTACTTGGTGTTCTCTCTAAAATAGGCCAGGGCTATAAATACCTGACATATAACTGAATACATCACTAGATCATTGATTTACCTGAAATCATTCACTTAAATTAAGCAATGTTGCATCAGGAACTGCCATTTTATCAAGGGTCAAAAGTGATCTGAGGAAGCAAAAATACACCCTGGTGCAGCAGCAGAGTCAAGAAGGGTCTGCACAGGGAGAGCAAGATGAGACGTGGGCATTTTGGGGCATGGGCAACTCAGGAATGGCAATGAGGAATCCCATGGGAACTGCCCAACAAGCTCTTTTTGCAAAAGCATTAAAACTTGGCTTTGCAGTCACTTCTCATTAAAGATCTTACTTTTCCTGGTGAAAATAAGTGTAGAAGTGAACCAGTGACATGGAGGGCACACAAATGGCTCATGTTGCTCTTCCTTCCATATGCATCATGTTATTAACTTTCATGGCATGACCTTGTCTTCTGGGAGAGAAAGGAGGGCAGAGCCAGGCCATGAAGGGCAGAGGAGACAGAGCCACCCTCCTATTTAACAGCAGCAGTGAATCAGCTCCATCAGGGGACAAAACCACCTTATTTTGGGAAATGAAACAGTTCCACCAGATGCACATTTCCTGGTTTCCATTGTCCTTCAGGGATGGGTGAAAAATGAGACCTTTCTCTGCAAAGTAGCAAATGGGGCGAGACACCTCCAGGACAGACATGGGTCCTTCTAAAAACCATTCTAAGAGGATGATGATCTGCACAGCTTTGCTTGGTGGCTCTCACTGCTCCTGCTCCCCACAGGCACCAGGGACTGCTGGTGCTCCCCTGCAGATCCAGGCTGGCCCTGAGCTTCTGCATGGCAGGAGGAACTTCTCCCCTCTCAGGGGGACCAAACCTTCAGCGTTTCCAGCAGCAGCAGCAACTTTGCAATGAATTCCATGTTTTCCAAGCACAAGGCTGCAGCACATATAAAGCAGGAACAATGGGGCTCTCCCAAAATAGCCTGAATTTCATAACAACCCCAGCACTGAGCTTTTGTCGGAGCGCTGTTGGCCAGGGCCAGGGCAGAGCATTTGGCTCCAGCCTCAGCAGTGAGGACCATGCCCATTGCATTGGGAAAAGTGCCACGGCCCCAGTTCTCACTCTGGGATGCTGTTTGCTGGGCAGATAATTCCTCCACCCTTCTGACAGCCTCAGCTGACCAACACATCCCAGGGCAGCTTGGACACCAATGAAAAGAAGATTTTTTTTTTTGCTGTTTGTTTTTATCCATCAAATCTCCGTTAACAATTTTAAGGGAAGAAGGAGCTGTAAATAAGATGATGAACTGAAGAGCATCTTCAACATTGATGAACTAAAAATGGGAAAAATTTGGCTTTTAGAAATAAAATCATAAAGTCTTTTTTTTGTTTGGGGGCTTTTGAGCCTTTTTTTGCAGGAGATATTAATATCTGATTTCAGCTTCTACAAATTATATCTTAACATTCTTGAGATCAAGTGGTCAGAAGCTCAGAACCAGTGAGCAGCTCCCTTCTAGACAACAGACCTGCCTGGAATTCAGCCTGGCAGGATCTGAAAGGTGCTCATGGAGGAAGGGCATCACTTTGAAGGGATCCTGCTGAAATGGGGTGAGCTCTGAGGGAAAGGTGGCACTGACTGTGATTGGACACAAACCCAGGGGATTTCAGTGGGAAAACCCAGAAGCCTGAACTGCATCCAAGGCCACCAAAAGACTCAGAGACCACAGACTTCAGTGACTTTGGATTAACCCCCATGCTCTTAATTACCACCAGCAAAAGAACATCATTTTACCTTCCCAATGATCCTAAATCTTTCTTGCAACTATTTAACAAAGGAAAAATAGTCTGCAAGACCTTCTCTGTTTCTGGATCATCCCTTGGTCCATGAAGTGGATTATTGCTGACCTTGTTTATGCAGCTCCATTCTGGAAGTGAAATAGTTACCAAAGTATTTAAACTATTATGTGTGGGGAGGATCAAACCAGCATTTTTGTTCATCAATTCAGATTAAAAATTTAATTTCATGGTACAATGAACCCATACAGAGTTATATCTATTAAGGTCACCTATTTCTTGTACTTCAGCTTACTTTAGGTATTGATGACTGCAAAACTCTTTAGAAGATAAGAATCACAGTTTCAGCCTTCTCAGCTCTCACAGTTTTAATGTTAGACACAATTTTCCTGACTCTCAAATACCTTGAACTTTATATTTGGGGGGGGGGGAGTAGAACTCTCTCTCTCTCTCTCTCTCTCTGAGTTGCTGCCTGGAATTTTTAAATAACAGAGATCTGGCTTTAATTGAGGCTTTCATTGTTTGAAAAGGAGCTACAAGTATTTCTAAACTAAAATATTTGCATAGTTTCTTGCTCACTCCTCTAAATGCTGAGAGGTGCTGGACGACTCACTGAACTGTCCCTTCTGGAGAACACAATCACTATCCTGTTCCTGTAGGAGAAAAGATTTGAAGAAAGGTCTTCTGAATACATATTTAACATCCAAATGTTTTTCTTGCTGTCTTTGGGCCAAGTCCTTATTCGATTGTTCCTCCAACAAAACTCCCATTCATGTCAAAGCAAGGCAGCCTTTCATTAGCTCAGGAATTTAGCAAATTTGTGGTTAGTGCATTCAGAAATTGGTAGCATTTAATTGATCAAATAAAATCATTTTAAAAATGAGATTTTCACCACTGAAACAAAGATGTGTGGCCATTTGGAAACACTTCAGAATAAACTCACTGGTTTAGCCAATCTTTTTTTTTTGTAATCACTGGCTCTTGAGTGCTCATTCCTGGTGCTGTCACACACATTTCCTGGGAGGAGTGGAGTTGTCCCAGCACTCTGTGACTCAGGAGGTGCTTTGGTACAGCCATCCCAGACTCACACAGAGGCTCAAGGTACAAGTTCTTGTGTTTTCCTGACAGTGAAATGGAATCAAGCACAGGACAGTGTGGATTTGGAGGCAAATATTACCCTCCTCTCTGTGCCATAAGGAGTATGAAGTATCTCGTAACCTGCCTGTTAATTTATCTGTAACTCCAGATTTGATTTGGATTTAATTTTGGGTTTCCCAGCTCAGGAGCTCAGCCTGCTCTGGCACAACTTGCCTGACAAATCCCTGCTGGCTCGTTCCCCTCCTCGTTATCCCTTAGGTGTGAACAGCTCCTTGGTTCAATTATTTCTTTGCCCAATAATTTTCCATTGGCTGGCACTGAAATGACTAGTCTGCAATTCTGCACTTCCCGGAATTCACACCTCCCCTTCACAACTTTTTTTGGAGCTCAGCATCACTTGTGTCCTTTCAGAGATTTTCTTCCCCCACCCTCCTCCTGCTCTCAGAGATCTCTGCTAAGAGCACAGAGATTGCACTGAGCACTCTGGAACTATCAGAGGGTGAAGTTCATTAGGCCAATCACCATTTCACATCTCCTATTTCCAACATCATGCAAAAAACAAACAAAAACAGGGTACTATGGTCAGTTTTTCCACCACCATCACTGTTCCTTCACTGCACAAATCAACTTTTCTCTGGTTTCTAATGAGTTTGCAGTCAAATGTTGAGTTGTGTTGAAATGCAAAGAGAAAATAAGGAGAAATCAAAGGCTGACTTTACTAGACAGACAGTAGTGGCTCAGCTGGAACAGAGAAAGCAGGGAATGAGGAGGACAGGACCAGCCTGGCCAAGTTCACCTTCAGGGACCAGGGGCTGAAACTTTATCTCTGGGACAGTTAACATCTTGCAACTGAGTTTGTCAAGTGGAGAGGAAAAGTGAGAATACAAATCCCAAACTCACTCTGAGTAATAACCTGAGTCTGAAAACTGACAATAACAGCCAATGCCTTGGGGAGAGAAAAAAGGCTCAAATAAATAAATAAATAGGTGACTCTTTAGCAAACATGTAACTTCCACTGCAAGGCAAACAAAAGGAGGTGTTTTACGTGGATTTAGGTGCAATTTCAAACATCCCTGTGTCTGAAACGCTGTGCTGCAGCAGAGTGTGTATGTACATGTGTCTTGTACAGGAAAACACAGGACAGACCTCAGCAAGGCTGTGCAGCTACTGGACCTGCATTTTCTCAGGTAAATCAGAAGTGACTCCATTGAAATTACACTCTCAGAGCCAGTGGAATTAACCTCCACCTCGAGTTGCTGTCACTCCACCCTGGCAGTGATTCCCTGCCCCAAAGCAGGAGACCTTTCTCCTCCCTGCACCTCCAGACTCCCCTCCCTGCCCACGTGCCAGGGACCTGTCCTGTGACACACAGACCAGCAAACTTGGTTCTGCAGTTGGTTGACTGCAGAAACAGATGGTTGTTTCCTATCTAATCTGTGGCAGCACATGTGTTTCATCCTCTGGCCTCGGAGCCCAAGTGTGTTTGTGACACGCACAACTTTTCCTTCGAGATTGTCTCTGAAAGAGCCCTCTTGTCTACAAATGGGGGGGAGAGATTTTCCCTGCTGAACTGGAGCATTCTCCATCCTCCTCTTCCAAGGGGGAATCTACAGAGATAGCATTTTCAAGCAGCTGGAGTGGCTCAGGGCAAGGGATGGAGCCACGGCGTCTCGGCATGGGCAGCTCTTCATGGTCCTCCCTGGGCTTGGTAACACGATTATCACGCTGCTGGATATCAAGTTCATCATGGGAATGGGCAACCCAAGGAAGAGTTTGTGCAGGGATGCCAAAGGGAGTAAGTAAACCCCCCCCCAAAAGGTACAAAGAGCCTGGGATTTGCAGCAAAGGGGAATTAATCTGCCTCAGGGAGAACTGTTCTTTTCCTTTTAGTTGTTCTGCAGCCAGGTGGAATGAGAAGGACAACAAGGATGTGCTCAGGAAGGATGTCAGACACAAGCAGGCAGCCAGGCTGGTGTTTGGGCAGGAGCTTTGGCTTGTAACAGAAGTACAGGTACTACAGATTTCCACACCAGGGGTTGTGGTGTTCCCACTGATGTTGAGCCAAGTTTTGTGGCTGTTCCTTCCCTGCTGAGGGAGCCAAGGTGGAGCTCCACGGGCACCTCCCCTCGGAGGGACTGCAGGCTCTCTGTCCTCACTGGGGCTGCACATTTCCCTCTCCCACCTCAGCATTACATCTCTGCTTTTCAGCTTTCCTGCCTCTAAAACAGGTTAAGGAAGAGCAGAGGAGATTCCCATCTCCTAAATCGTGGCCTTGTCTCCACCCACCCCTCACCCCCTCACTCAGGGAGTGTTTCTGATACTTCTGATACTTCCCTCCATCTGGGGGATGCTGCAGGATAAAATGCAGGAATGGAAGATGCTGGGAAGCACAGAGAGATCTGGAAACTTGCCCTGCAATCTGATCTGTTTGGAAGGACAGTGCCCCCACGACTTAAGGAGTCCTTTGAAGGGTAAGAACCTCCATCCCAACGTTATTAAATACAGGGGCTGTAGAACGTGACCAGCAAGGACTCGGAGAGAAGGCAGGTTTGGCAGAGCAATAAGTCACCCTGTACCTGCCTTTGCCTCCTGTTCATCACCTGCATTGCTCTCAGCCCAATCTGTCAAGGACTATGATGGATTTACAACAGGGATTAATTTAGGTCCCATCTCACAAAGTGCTCACTCCCTAAAGCTCCTTCATTTTCCTTTGAGTGTTGAGCTCATAAGCTGTCCTCCCTTGGTGTTTGGAATATGGGCAGGAAGAGCCAGTGGGGCTAAAAGAAAGTACAGCTTTAACCTGGATCTAATCACAGCAATTTGACATCTTGTCTTAGCAATAAATCTCTCCTATATTGTTTCCTGAAGTCAGAAGAAACATGGAAGAAAGAAATTGCAGCAGAAAATAAATGAAACCAAGCAGAACTGGCTTTGCTTCCTCAATGTTCTCACACAAAAACATCACCTCAGCCAGCTCAGATTGTAAAATGCATATGTAAAATATCTATATCTCTACCTACAGTCTTCTGTCATCAGACAGTGAAGGAAAAGATGGTACCAATGGCAGTTTATCCCATTGCTCTGAGACAGGATAAACCATCCGCTAGAATTGCTCATCTCTCTGCACCAAGACAACTCACCACCAAATAGGTTGTACACTGAGATGAGTTCCAGAGCATAGGATTAAGTCTGTTCACCTCAACGTGACTCTTTTATTTGCAAACATTTAAGCCTGAGCCACGGTCAGCAGAGTTGAAATCAAGTGTGTAGCAAAGCATTTGCTGAAATGTTTGCCTGGTCAGTGCATTTATCACTCCACCTTGTACAGGAGGAGGCTGGAAAGACACGAAATGTTCCCCACAGAAAGCTCTACAGACCTCCTTAAATTCGAAGTCCAGGTCCATCCAAGAAAGGACTCTGAGCTGTGCTCTGACTCTCACCCGGATGACACACCAGGAGCTGTGAACTCCCCGCTCTGTCTGCAGGACCTGACTCACCATGAGGTGTCCACCTCACCCTTTGCCCATCGCTGCACATTCACTTTTCACTTCTGGATTGAGGCAGGATGAACCCCAAATATGCCCCAAACCCACACCAGAGGCCTGGAGTTGGGTGTGTCAGGCTTTGATGTGAAGGAAAGGGCTTCCAGAAAACCAGCAGGGAATTTCCCTGGGGGAGTTTTTTAGTCCACTTGAAGAAACTCAAGACCTCAGGAGGAAGGACATAGTGCAGCAGTTAAACCACAGTCCTGGCCATCAGCTCAGCCCTGACCTGGCCCTTCCTGGATTACTCTCTGAGACCTCAGGCAGATCCCTCCAGTCAGACCTTTCCAGCTCAGGAGTCACCCCTTTAGCCCCAAATCCCCATTAACTGAGCAGGTGACTCTGCAAGTGCCAGCACAGCACCAGGAACCTCCAGGCACTCCTTTACCTGCAGCTTCCAAGGGGGTTGCACATCCTTCATGCTGTGCAACACTCTGAGTGCTCAAAAATGCAGAGAGTGGTCCGAATAATACAAAACCTGAGGGTTTTATTAGTGCTGTCAGTGTAGCCAGGAATGTTATGGCATGTGTGTCACTGAGAGAGACAGAAGCTATTATTGAAATGAGATTAGAATCATTTTGAAACATCAACAGTGGCATTATAGTTGGTAACATTTCCATCTAAAATAGATGACATTGATGCTATACAATCAACAATGCCACTGGGAATACAATATAGAACTGAAGACTAGATTGTTTTACTCTATATTGATTTTCCCTTAGTAGTTTTTGATTAACTGTCAAATCAATTAGCTTTCCCCACCCAAACATCATATCACGTTGCTGCATTTTTTTATGGCCCCCCTCAGAAACTCCCTTTTTGATAGCAAACACAGCAGAGGAGCCTGAGCTCAAGTGGTCAGAAGGGCTCCCAAGCAGAGGTTTCACAGACACAGATAAGTCCCCACAGAGAGTCTGCTTCTCCTCACCCTGCTGGAGCCCAGCCATGCTTTTATTGAATCAGGTTCTGAAGCTGTCTAAGGCACTAAGAGATCTGATTAAAGCCTTGCCATAATGTCCTTTTAAAATCAAATGCATGGCATTTTCATGGTGACTTAATGTTCTCTCAGCTCAGTAGAGACAGTGTGTCTACAAGTTTGTGAGCAGCTTGGCCTTCCCTTATTACAGAGACCACATCTGTCCATCTGTACATCTGTCTGTCCACCCATCCATCCACCATAATTTTGCAGTTTCTATACAGCCAAACACCTTGATAGTTTTACTTTTATCCCACAACAGCCCTGAAATGATATTATTAAAGATGGGGCATTAAGGGCAGCCAGTGAGAGACCAGGGAAATTGCCCAAAGTCAGAGGCAGTCCCCAAACCTCCTGCTCTACTGGGGGGCCTCCCTGTTACAAGCCCTGGAATGGAGTGAGTAGAAAAAAGAAGGGAGACATGAGGATGGAAAAGAGGGTTTCAATCTGCAAACCAGAAGCTGGGAGCTCATTCAGCTCCTGCAATAACTTCACACCTCTGTAGCAGTGACTGGTGCTGCAGCACCAGAAGGCTCAAACCCAGACTGAGTCTGGATCCCAAATTTTCAGGAGTTCAGAAACTTGCTGGACCTTGTTTTTTGTTGCACTTTTTCTTCATTAACTGTCCCCACTCCCAGTGCTGTGCCCTGAGAGGCTTTGGTGACAAACAGCTTGGGACAACACAAGAATTAAACACCTCTAATAAAGTCTTTTGCTGTTACACCAAAACCAAGAGCAGCCAAGCAACTTCACAGAACTTCACTTCCCTCCAGACCCCTAACGAGGGAAAGGGTGTTTGTCTCAGCCAAAGCCACCCCAGTGCTGGGTGGAGGAGCCACAGTGGAACCAGCTGCTGCTGCCACACCGCCAGCCAAGACTCTCATTTGTTTTGGCTAGCGCTGAAGAATCAGCTTTTAAGCATCTTTGAGAACAAAATGGTGCATGGAACCAGTCCAAACTGCAAAAGATAAGAAGCACTAAGAGTCGCAACAGATTATTTGTCTGGTGAAACAGAAGGAGAATTCTCTCGGGAAAGCACGAGCGGGTCCTGCTCTGGTGCTGGAGCAGCAATCCTGGTTCTGGGGCTCTCCCTGGGCTGCACAACAGGGGCTGGGCTGAGCTGTTTCTGCAGAGTAACCAACTGCTGCTGCCCAGGGAGGACAGAGGAAAGGGTGTCTGCCCCACTGCTGGGAGGAGGAAGGCTCTGCAGTACCTCAGCAATGCCCAGCGAGGCCGAGGGAGGGCTGGGAGCTCCGGGCACAACAAACACAAGGAACGACAGCTTGAACCAACTGCCCTGCTCTCCTGTGCTGCTGGAAAAGATCAGCCACAGCCTTTCCTACCTGCTCCTCAGCAAGGCAATGAACCTCTCTGGAACTGGACCCAGGATAAATCTTACCACCTCCTCCCCTGTTTCAAATACATTGGGCCCATTTTCTTCATGGCCTTTACACAGAATGGGAGAAGAGACAGGAGCATAATAGGAGGGTTTGCACTCAAAGGATCGAACCAAACAGGTCACAGAATCCCAGAATGGTTTGGATTGGAGGGACCATAAAGATCATCCACTCCCACCCCTTGCCATGGGCAGGGACACCTCCCACCAGCCCAGGGTGCTCCAAGCCCTGTCCAACCTGTCCTTGGACACTCCCAGGGATGGGGCAGCCACAGCTGTTCTGCCCAACCTGTGCCAGGGCCTGCCCACCCTCCCAATAAGGTATTTGTTCCTAATATCTAACTCCTAACATCTATCCTCCTTGAGCTTAAAGCACTCCCCTCTTGTCCTGTCACTTCATGCCCTTGTAAATCTGATGGGAAAGAGAGAAAGGGGAAAAAAAGGAATTCAGCAACCAAATAGAAGCCTCTTAAGCACTAAGTAGACAAACATAAATTCTAGATTATGTTCTCACCTGACATACCCCTCTCTTGCTGAAATAGCCTTAAAGGACCTAACGTAATTTTGATTGCATAGGGTCCATTTCCCTTTCTTAGTCACCTGTAAACTTTACTTCAAAGTTAAGTACAAAAGTTGAAAGTGCTGGTTTCCTTTTTAAGAAAACATTTTTTAAAATCAAGATTTAACACCATCTTCATTACAAGTCAGACAATCTTCTGAATTCCCTTTCAGATCTAAATGCATTCAAACTCAACCCTGAACTGGGAAATTAATGCCAGAGAGGTGGCTCTGAAGGGGCACCAAACAACACCCACCATCAGCATAAACAACTGAACTTTCAGATACCTTGTGTTAAAAAAAAGGAGACTATAACCACAGTGTCTATCTTGGTTCTTAAGTTCCATGAGAAGATGCAATAAGCCACTGCTCCTCCCCATGACCCTGACTCCCTTAGTGTATGGCATTTTTAAAAATTCAGGATGTTAAAGTCTTTATGATAAACACATCTCTGCAGCCAAAGGGATTTTTAATCTCACTTGATTTACAGGCATTTCATTGCGTTGGAGTATAACTTATTTTAATAGGATGGTGGAAATTGCAGCAGGGGCTAATTAGGGCAACTAAGTTAGTTAGATTTCTGTTCGTTTGGAAAACAGGCTGCATCTTTTTAATAGGATAACCTAAATGGATCCCAGCGACCTGCAGAGTTGCCCTGTGGGTACCAGGAGCAGAATGGAGGTAACTGGTGACATTAAGGGGACAAAGATGATTCAGCCCTGGGAGTGTGCAGCACATCCTTAGGGTCAGACCCTGCAAAGTGTGGGCACTTCACTTCCCACAGAAGTGGTGGGAGGTCTGGGCAGCTCAAAACCTGGCAGGTCTGAGCCCTGAGATTAAACCTCTCTGCTCTCACTGCCATGTCATTAATAGATGCTCAGTTTGCCAACCAGCCCCACTGTTTGGGGTTTTCAAGACTCACAGCCATGGTCTTAAACTAAATTACAAACCATTTGGCCTCAGCCAAATTTGACTTGCTTCAATACCATCAGGCTGGTTTGAATTTTTCTCAACTTGCAGTCACAGCCTACAAATAATTTGAAACACATTGTGAAGGTCAACAAACCTGTCCCTGGCTCTCCTGCTTGCCTTGTTTCCCAAGGTAGGTTCTTTACTCAGACCTAGTCATCCTTGGGCCCTGCTCCAGACAGAGGGGAGGAACAGCCATATTTGGGGTACAACTCATCTGACCTATTTTCACATGAACTTTAGGGTAAGAAGAATCACATCCTACAGCAGCATTTATTTCTGCACAAGCAGAATGAAGGAGAAAATAAGGGATTGACCAAACATCACTCCTCCTGCCCTCTACCACTGACCCTCTGAAGCCTCAGTGGACACAATCCTATTCTTATTTGTATCAAGAAAACTATCTGACTTCCCAGAGTCACTTGATTTAAAGAAGGAAAGGGAAAATTATACCTGCTATCTGCACAAGTGCTTTTCCAGGGTTTCCCTACCTTACACTGAAACCAGGAAATGTTCCACCTGGGCTCGAGTAAAAAGCTGGGGAGCATCTTTGATCCCCTTTGAAATTTCCACAGAAGGATTTCATTTAATTTTCCAGGCTCCTTTGCCTTTCTCCTGCAATAATAGCTGATATCATTTAGTGCAAAGCACAACGGCCATTAAAAATGGTTATTAGTCTGGAACTGCCTCCCTAATAGGAAACACACATGCCACACTCTGGGAGTTCAGTGGGTTTAATGGACTTCGAGGGAAATGCCACTGTGACCCTTATTTTTCAGGGGGGAGGCAGAGAGAGAAATCTGTTTCTTGGGCTGAGATTTTGCCCTGAGGCAGAGCCTTGGGCAGGAGGTGGAGCAGCTCCAGGTGCCCTGCTCTGGTGCCCCAGGGAGGGCTCTGCCCCTGAACCTCCCCCCTGAGCTGCTCCTCTGCAGAGACTGTTCCTGCTGGAGGGGAGGGAGAGGCAGCAGCACCTGGGCAGCCTCCCTGGCATCCAGCTGGTGCAGGGCAGCAGGGCCATGGCTCAGCACACTGACAGCCCTCTCCTCCCTCTGCCCACCCTCTCCCTGCTTCCCCCTTCCCCCAGGCAGGACAAGACCTTTGCAGGAGTGGGTGCCCTCCAAGGTGACCCTGGCAAAGCTCAGACAGGCAAGGAGTTTGCAGGTTCTTGCATTGAGACTGATCCCACTCCCATGACTGGCCAAGTGCCTCCTCTAGAGTGAGGGATACTAAAAGTCCCTGCCTTGGGGAAGAGTAAAATAGTATATACCAACCTCCAGCAGACCTAAATACATCAGTGGGATGTGGGACTGCACATCTAATATTTAGGAGTAACATCAGTGCTTTTCTTTATTTGCCTTCCTTTCTCCTCTCACACCTGAACCCTGCGATTAAAAGCAGAACTCAGGACCTCTTGACTGAAAATAGTACCAGCACCATCCCCACTGCAGAGTAAGGACAAGAGAGGACCTGGGGGCTATTTGGCCTCACAAAGAGTGTCTGAATCCACAGCATATCCACTTTTTCAGCCCTTTACCTCATCTAATAAAGACATCCCCCCAAGTCCTTACAAGCCTCTTTCACTAACAGGGCATTATATCTGCACTGTCAGGGAATCTCTAATGCCTGTCTGATGTTTGCACTGGGGTTTGTTGTTGTGTTTGTTCCTTTCATCACCTTATAAAGGCCATGCAAAGGCTGTGTGATGCTGAGACTTTTGACAGCTGTAACATATGTGCCCCAATGTTTATCATTTATTTAGCATGCAGGGTACAGAGGCTGGCAAGGCACTGCCAGGCCTGACTTAAAGGCTGCTGGCATTTCCATGAGCCACAACCCCATCATGCAGGGGGTAAGAATTCAAGCATTTCAAATCACATCAGCCTGAATCATGATTCAAATCAGAAAAGTCAGGTTTTGGTTCACTCAGGGCTGTCCAAATGGGGCTGGGGGAGGGTCAGGAGGAGGAGGAATTGCTGGCAGGTCACGAATGTGCTCCTCTCTGACCAGGAGAACACAGTCTGGCTGATCTTCTTGAGTGACTGGGGACAGGGGGCTCTGCATACCCTACATGGGGCTCTCCCATCCACACTGTTTCGGGGGGATTCTCAAAGGCAGCCCCTCCTGGCCCTGCACACTCACATGGAGCTCTCCCATCCAAGCTGTTTCACAGAGGGATGTTCAAAGGCAGCCCCTCCTGGCCCTGCACACTCACATGGAGCTCTCCCTTCCACGCTGTTTCAGGGGGGATTCTCAAAGGCAGCCCCTCCTGGCCCGGCTGTCTCGCTCCTACACACAATTTCCGTGGAGCAGACATGAGCCAGTAGTCACCCCCTTTGAAATCCCCCTGCAAAGTGTCTGACAGTTGCATTTTAAGGACCACGTGCCTGCCAGACACAGAAACATCCTGCCATTCTCCGAGGTCCTGCAGCTCTCAGGAGCAGAGAGGAAGATCTGTACTGACTGTGCTGATGGAGAGAGCACAACAGCCAGAGCCCCAGGTCGAGCTCAGGAGCTCAGCATCCAAAGCCTCAGAGCCTGTCAGGTGTGACAAACTGCATGAACACTTCAGTGCTGGAAAGGTTTCCTCAGTGCAAATGACCTTCCTTAAAACATCCTTATAACCAAAGTGTAGCTTATAGGTTTAACAATAATTTTATCTTTTTTCCCTTCTCAAGGAAAAAGGAATCAAAAAACCCACCCAAACAACCATGGACTGCCAGTTTATCTTGACCTTGTTTTGCCTGAAAAGTAATAAGAACAGTCCTTTAACTTCTGCCCAGTTGCAGCTCCTTCTGTTCTCATGGAGCAGCAACATACCACACATTTCATAATTAGGGCGAGAGGGAGAGATAAGGCCCTGGGTCTGTGCACATGAAAGGAATGTGCTGGGTGTGGGGAGATGGTGCTGAAAGCAAGAAGAGTTCTATACAGGCTGGAAAAGGCTCTGGGAGAACAGGGGTATGGAAGGGGGAGTTGTGTGTGCCAGTGGGGAGGCACATGTGGGGCAGGAAAATGGGCCCTTTCCCTCCAAGTCTTACAGGGCCTCACAAGGCTTAAAAAACCCAACACTGTTAAAAATACCTCAGTCCAGATTTCTAAGCATCCCCATTTTGGAGGGAGGTTTGGCATGCAGGTAAAACAAACCAGGGCTCTGCAGTGCTGCCCATCCCCAGGGACAGCCAGGGAGAGCCTCCAACTACCCCTGAGGTCCTGCAGAGCTGCCCTGGGGCCAAGGGAAAGCTTGGGGTTCCTTGCCCCTCCAGGACCATTTTGCACAAATCCACCACAAGGTAATATTTACAAAGCTCACTCTGCTTTTTTTTTGGAGGGCTTTTGTGTTTGTTTGCTGTGAATAGCCTCGGGTTTGGCAGCAGAGCTGAGGAAACCACACGTTTTTACAAGTTCCCAAAGTGAAAAGAGCCCTCAGTGCTGATCACAGAAGCTGTGACAGAGGCAGAAAACATCAGGATTTGCTGAACAAAACCAGAAAAATAAGCCAGGAAATAGGAAATTGCAGCAAAACCCAGAACCTGCTCATTCTGATCTCTGGTCTGGTCTCTGCTACCTCCAAATGACCCAACCTTTGGTGAGTCTCTTGATGTCTTTGCGCCAGTCTTGCTCCTCAGCCCTTGGCTTTGCTTCCTCCCATGAAAGCTCTGGGCTCTGAGCCCACAGCCCTGGGCCTGCTGCCCTCTCACCCTTCTGGGCACCTCAGCTGCTTCTGCAGCACCAATAAATGTCTGTATTCAACATTTCACTTCCAGCCCACAACACTCACTGACCAGAGAGGAGACTGAGATACATCTGAGTGCTGGAGTCTGACGTGAATCCTGTTCAAATTCCTGGGTGGGAGTAAACACATATTAACTACCAGCCTAAACCCCTCCCCATTTGATTAATTTTTACCTTTTCCCCTTGTTTTAATATTACAATGCAGGTTTGCTGTGTGAGAGGGCTGGTGCATCAGGTGCAGGAGCATCGAGTCGCTGCTTTGTCTGGGATGAAGGAACTCAGTTTTTCCACCCCTGCAGCACCCGAGGCTTTGCTCCAGAGAGGCTCACGGAGGTTCCTGTCAGTGCTAAACTGCTGAGAGATGAGCTAAAAGCAGCCTGCTGTTCCTTATTTGTTCCCCACACCCTGCAGTGCTGTTTCACCTGCCCGCCCTGTGCTGGCTGGCCCTGCCAGGGCAGCGGGAGCTGAAGCGGAGCCGGAGCAGCCGCAGCCCCAGCACAAAGAGCTGCACCAAAAGCCTCGCATTTGCCCAACAAAAGCAGCACATGAACCCCCTGTACAAATGGTGTGGAGCATTCTCCTAAAATCAATCAGGCTCCATTATTCAGTTTGAGCCCAACCTCATTGTCTGCCTCTTCCTCCGGAGGCCGATTTCTGCCAGGTAGAAAATGAAGTTTCCTTTACTTTTCTCCCGCACAATTTTTCAGCGTTTCAGCCCCCTTGGTCGGTGTGGGAAACCGACTTCCTGTCTCAATAAACAAGTGCACACAAGGCTTTGCTGGACACATAATGGGCTCCCCTCTTTTTTTTTATTTTATACAAAAATCATTCCACACTTAACACATCAATGAAGGCACTTAAGCTCTACTGCATCTGAATTAAAGGGTGAATTGTGTGATCAAAGAGTGTGAAGGAACCACACATGGAGTTCTTCAGACACTTTACTTTTGTTACATTTGATACATAACAAACCCAATAAATATGCTTATCCCAGTAGCCTGTTTCATTATCTCATATCCTTATGTTTAAGAGCATTTCCTTTAAGAGCTGTTCTTTCCCCTTTGTTTTTCAGCATCATAGTTTTGAGGCAGTTTGTTTTAAATGAAGATGCTAAAAAGACAGAGAAAGCCATCTATTTTTTTTCCTGGATATGCTCAAACAAGACCAAAAATCCCTCTACACCGAGTTTTTCCCTGTGCTTCAATTAAGCAGAAGATATTCATTCCATGACAGAATACAGCTACCAGTGCTATAACCTCAGTTACAGGTTACTGGAGACAAGACTTACACAAGGAAGGAGAAGAATGTTTCCTAAAATTCTTCATAATAACTCCCCACATATTCAGCCCTTTCCCTACACTAGAGAGCAAATCACTTGAGAAAATAAGGATTTCATGTCCCTTCCCTGATGCTTTCAGTTCTGGGAACAATCCCTTATTTGCAGCTAAATTATTAAAAATAATGGAGATAAGAATGTGTACATTTTTTCCTGTTGTTTCACATGGCAGTAACTTGGTTTTCCACCAGGAAAGAAGCCACAAGGTCTGATTTTTTTTTTAATTGCTTATCATTTGTAGTGATATGTGGCTGGTCAAAGGGTTGTTGGGACATCTCTGGCTGAGCCAAAGAGGCACCTTGGTCAGTCCTTCCAGAGACAGAAGGCCTGGGGGGTGATTTACACTCCCAGGTGGACAAACCCACTGCTCCTGAGAGGAGCCTGCATTTGCACCAGGAGTTCCATCAGCATTTCTGCTGGAAACAGAACTGTATCCAACACAGTCTACCACAAATAACCATTGCAGAGCATCCACCAAACCTTCAGCAGAGCTTACTTGGAAGCAAATGGCAGGTGCTTTTAGCAGAGCTGCTCATTAAAAAGCATTTTAAAACATAATCTTTGAAATTGCCTTGGTATCTTTTTGGTTTTTCTCTGTTTCCCCCCCCCCTTTCACCAAAGGGTCCTGATAGAAATGCTCAAGACAGGAGATTTTATATCCACTGAAATGGTGAGATCAGAACCCTCTTTGCTAAAGCTGTTTGCTGCCATACAAGATTGGTACCTTTCTTTTTTAAAATTGAAGCAGGAATTATCCTGCCCTAAAATTATAGATTGAATTGGATACATCTAAATTCTTCTCACAGACTCATGTGCAGCAAAGGCAGTGGGGAAAAAGCACCTGAATGACCATAAAAAACAAACAACAACAAAGCGGGGGGGGGAAAAGTATTTTCTGCTCTGTTTAATTCCTATCAGTAAATATCTTTCCAAATGTGCTTTTTTAATGAGCACAGCCTGGTTATAGCTGCCTTTGTTTCATGGCTTCCCAAATCCAAACAACCAAACAAAACAACCCCCTGCCAGCAAACTGGGGCTCAACTTGAACTGGGCCAATTCCTCATCTCCTCCCTCCAGCCGAGCTCCCACCCATGGTCGGGACTCAGCTGAGCCCAGAGAGGGAAGAATTGCAATATTTGACTTCTTGCCCCTCTACCACAACCTATAAATGCCTTTTGCAGCTCTAACCCTCTTCTAAAAGAGTTCTTACCACCAATTTAACAACGTTTTTACAGTGTCTGCCATGAAAACCAGCTCCTGAAATCATGGAAACCTGTGACAGCATCAGCTTTCATAAAGGGGGGCTGGGAAAAAAGAGAATGCTTTTAACACCCATGGCTGAGAAGGGAAATCTTGTACATGTAACCCAAAGAGAAGCAACAATTCCAAAGGCTTGAAGGCAATGAGAAGGTTCCTTTGCTAATCTCGTTATTTTGAGGCTGGTGGTGTTGGGCACCTGTCACTGAGGCTGGAATTGCTTCAGTTCACAATATTGCACCAATATCTCCCTGCTACAAAGTGCACAAAGAAAGGGCTGCACAAGCAAGAAAAGGAGGATCAACCCCAGCAGTTTGGTGCAGAAAAAGGTCAACTCCAAGACAGGGAGAACTCAGGAGAGTCAGATCCAGAGGCAACACTTTGGTGTGAGGTGAGCAGGAGCCAGCACAGCCCTTGGGGACAGCACAGTGGCCCCTTCCCTTCTGGCACACTGGATCCACACTGGAGAGAAATTCCTCAGGGCTCTGGGCACACCCAGCCCTGGCAGCAGCTGAAAATCAGCCCTGAGATCTGGAGATCATAATGCCAGTGACTAAAATGATAGAGCTGCACATCAGAGAGAAATACTGAACAGAAATAAAAATTGGTGTTTCTTGCTTGATGCAAATAATCCCAACCAGCTCCTGCATTGCTATTTCCTTAGCATTAAACAGAAAAAAACACTGTCACCATACTGTCCTTCATATATGCCCTTCAATTCTCCAACTACATCTTTCAAGTGCTTTCACTCCATTTTAACCAATTTAAAATAAAATAGCTAAAAATGTGTTAAGTTTCAGTGCCTGTCCCCCTGAAACAGGACTCAGAAAAAGTGGCATTTGAGGCCTTTCCTCAGATCTAGACCTTAACCTTCAGTGCAGCCCCTGAAAACAGATTCTACATGCAAAAAGAGTAGAGAAATGTCAATTTTCTGTATGTGTGGAACAAGGAGCAAGGTTGCACGAGCTCCCCTCGAGCTGTTCCACAACTGCCTCTCACTCTCAGAAAGCATCGGTCACTGGAGGGAAAGATTTGTAGCCCAGGATATAACTCATCAGGAGCTAAAGTGGGAATCTGAGCCATGACATTTTAATTTCAGACATATCCAAAGGTAGGAGAGTCACTCTGTTCTGACTGAACTTGAGATAAGCACATGCTGTGCTGTGGTTTCAGTCTACTCACAGCATTCCTCAGATTTTCACTGCAGTAGGAGGACAGAGAGAGAAGGGGAAAAAAAAGGAAAGAAAGAAAGAAAGGGGCAGAGAGAGAAAAAAAGAGTTTGGTTTACAGGAGATGTTTTATTGTGTGGATACCCAAAGGCTGGATTCCATAAACCCTCCATCTGGCTCTCTCACACACAGAGCAGCCCCTGTGAGACCTCACAGCACCTCAGAGTCAGTTTTGGAGGTCTGGGAGCCTTTGCCTCCCTCCACAGCAGGACAGATTTGACTGAGCCAGGCCCACAGAAAGCACCTCTGACTTGCACTTACTGTGCACAGTGAGGGTGACTCCAAACCCAAAGGATGTGCTCAGTGTGCTTTGAACACTTGGCCCTGGAGCACCAACCACTGCCCACGTGCCAGACGACAAGCAAAGCTGAGCTCTGTGTGTGTGGAGAACCCTGAGGGAGGTTCTCCTGCTTCCTCCTCAAAGGAGGACATACAGCTGGTGTGGGGCACTCTGGGGGCCTCACCAGCCCCAGATAATTTCCACCCATCCAGCTGAAGCTTCAGGCAATGCCCTTTGGTGGGGGCTGACTCAGAACATGGTTAAAAATGCTCAGAAGTACATAAAGAATGGCCCCACTGCCCCTATTTCTGATCCATCCCCTGCTCAGGCACCAACAACAGAAGAGCCTGGAAAAGCCAGAGAGATAAATGATACACACATCAATAGACAGAACCAATTAATTAGATAGAGCTGATAGATGTTCAGTCCTTTCTCAAGTAAAACAAATACCAATTCCCAGGGACTTGGTTTTTCTCTTGTATTGTAAGATTTGATCAATTAATCTTGGTTAAAATACCTTTTTTAAAAAAATCAATCAGCACTTTAATTTTTGAATTAAAAAACGTTAATTTCTTCTTTGTTAACTCCCATGTAGCCTTTTCTCCTCCTGAAAGTCCATTTTCTAGCTGGCATTTTGGCTCCCATTTTGCTTCACAGCAAAGACACACAGGCAGACAGTAACAGAAAAACCTATTCCTCTCTTACCAGATAACACTTGTGTCTTGTTACAGAATTTTCAGGCTGTAAATCAACTTGAAAAGCTAATTTAAAGATATTCCCTTGCACTATTTGGGGCTGTATAAACATTCCAAACCCCAATTTTTCATAAAGACACACGTGAGCCTTTAAAAGGGATTTAAAAGAGCCATTTTGCAGCTAAGATCTCAATCTAGCATTTTATTTTTCTTCAACGAGATTATCATGTAATATTAATATACAGAAGAAAATATTTCCAGTGCCTCTGTGTGTTTATGAGGTCCTAAGGGACAGCAGAGTTCCTTTAGCTGAGAGGAAGGTGGAAGAGACTGGCAGGATAAAAGGGTGTTGAACCCCAAATCCTCGCCAGAATTGGCCCCCGCGCTGCTGGTCGTGCCCAAGTGCCGTGGGGTTGCTTTTCCTTTTCCCTGGATCTGCTGCTTTAATTGTTTCTGCCTGTTCTTTGCTTTGTCTGCCCAAACCTCTCGCCTCAGGGAGATTGGAAAATCAAAAGGTGGGAGGAGGTTGGACAGGAAATGAGAGTTGGTGCCACGGCGTTAATAAAGCCCAAACTGCACGAGTGGCTCAGCAATGGGGCATTAATACCCAGTTCAGGGCCGTGTCCCTCTGTCCCTCTGTCCCTGCTCTGCTCTCCTGTTGGGGGGTCACTGCTCCAAGGAAACCCAAACCCACCGGTGGCTTTGCCCTGTGGCTCTGGGGGCTCCGGGTGTGTCCAGGAACCTTCCCAAGGCTGAGGAAGGACCTGCAGAGCTTTGGTGCCACCTCAGCCCTGGGTGTTCCCCGGGGATCCTCTCCTGGCTGGGAGTTTGTGTGGCCAGAGAGCTCAGGGGAACCCCCAGGTTCCCTGGGCAGTGCCAGCTGAGCTCCCAAAGCTCTGAGCTCCCAACACCCACAGCACTCCAGGAGAACAAACACAGCATTGGCATCACAGTCCAGGGCAGGAAAGTCCCCCCTTTTTTAAGGGCACTCCGTCTTTCTCTCCTCTGCTATCATCTCTCTTCCCCCTCAACCATTTTTTTCTCCCTCTGATCTCCCTGGACAAAAGATTCAACAATCAGAGATTCAAAGCCCAAGCAAGGAGGATATGTACTTAAAATACCACATGGGCAATAAAACCTATTTTACAACATATCTCACCTTTAACAAGCAAATTGGCCACTGTAAGCAAAAAACTGACCCCAAATCCTTTTATAAAATAGCCCCCAAACACCCCAACCCTCAATTAGAGCTATTTAAACAATTATCAGAAAAATACCCAGATTTTTTAAAAAAAAATCCCAATCCTGAGAGTTTCAGTGCTTGCTAACCAAAAGGTACGAGGCCACAGATTTCAGGAATTAATTTGGGTTAATTCAAATGGCAGAGATGAGGTAGGCAAAATAACAAGCAATTACCTTTTCCTGCCTTTGAAGAACAATGAATTTGGGACTGGTCCAAGTTCAGAGGGAGCGATTACAGAGAAACCTCTACCTCAGTGCACACCACACATGTGTCCACACAGGCTACATGTGTACTTTTTCTGTACATACACTTGTCTGCACTCCATAACACTCTGCACTTGAAGGATTAATGAAAGATAAAATTCAATTATTTATTACATACCCTGCTAATTATTTTTGAAGCTCCATAAAGGGAGCAGAAACTCCCCAACACAAGCCGTAATTAAGCAGAAAGGCAGCATTTGTGTGGTCACTTGGCAAATTCAACATGCAAAACGTTTATCATTTAACCATTTCCTTTATATTGTGCACCAGGGTGGAAGGGTTTGAAAGCTGGGCAGAATGACAAATTTGACTTAAATACATTTCTGAGGAGGAAATATCTATTTCTACAAGTATCGACAATCACTTTAGTGGATAATAAGCAACGTTAAATAAAACATGTAGCTAAATAGGCATTAAAAGCCTTTTACATACTTGGAAGAAAAGAAAACAGTTTTTTCTCTCTCTTTTTTTTTTTTTTATGCTGCAGACTGCAGGCATTTTGGTCTATCTCTGTCAAGTGCAATTCTTTCTTGATGAATGACAAGGTACGATAATAGGCTGCCGTTTCCAGGGCAACCAGACAGCAGAGCTGTGTGCCTTGAATTTTGTCATCTGAAAATGAAACCAGAAGCAAAAGAAAAGCTGCGAATGGAGCGACAGCTTAACTCGTGAAGGGGGAGGTCTGGCGGGGGGGGGGGAGAGCAGGAGGAGGAGAAGGAGCCACAGGAGGGGGAGAGGGGCCGCCTGGGCAGCAATTAAAGTCCCTGGGCTCTGGGCTGGGTGTGTGTCTGGGGCACAATTCAGAGAGCATTCGTCAATAAGCTTTTGGCCCTGGTTTCCCCACCACCCTCTTTGTTCCAGAAGTACTGAGAAAGCTTTAAAAAGTACATTTCTGAGAGGCCTCTCCAGCACACACACCTTGTCAGACGTGCCTCCGCGACGCTGCTCACCACAGGGCTCCCAGGTCCTCACCCAGTGGCTCCCAGGTCCTCACCCAGTGGCTCCCAGGTCCTCCCAGTCCCACTCAGCCCCCAAAGAGCTGCAGCTGAGAGCTGAGGGTGGGGAGCTAACACCTGTTTCTGTAGAGTGGGGCCACTGGTGTGTGGGACTTTGCCATCCCTGGAGCTCTTCAAGCCCTGGCTAAATGTGACAGTCCCGAGCCTGAGGATTCCCCGAGGTTTGTCCACTTGGGCTGGGAAGGTCCCTGCTTTGGTCCCTGTGAGCACTCCCAGGTCAGACCATCCAAACAAGAACTGCTTTGCCTTCCCAGATGCAGAGGTAGGGCACATTCAGCAAAAAGCTGAAAACAGAGCAACTGAGAAGGCGTCAGTTCCCAAAGTGCAGCCTGTGGTGGTACCTGGAACACCAGGATGTCTGGATCCCAGCTTGGACCTCGTGGAGATGCACTAGAACTATCTGCTGCTTTGCATCCCAAAATTCAAATAAACAGGATCAAAACACACCTAAGTCTTGGGTTTATCTAAAATACCCCACCTGCCAAGCTCAGACTGCATGTTCACAGTGTGACACAACCAGAGGCCTCCACAGGCACACAATGACATTCCCAGCTGAGACAGAAGCTCTGCCTGCTCCAGCCCCATTAACCAAACCTGGAGCACATTTCCCCAGCCACAGAACCTGAAGCTCATATTCCTATGTCTCTGCCTTCCATTCCCTTCACAGATTTTCACAGATGTCTTCTCTTCCCAACCTCTTGGGTTACCAAATTAAACCTTGCTCCTACAACTTTGTGGAAGAACTGTTGATAAAATAAACCTTCTGTAATTTCTCTGCAGTCCCTCAGGCAAAGCTCCCCGTGATCCTTGCACAGTGTGGGTGAATCATTAGGCTCCCATACCTCAGAATTTGGCATTTCTGCCAAGTTTAAAGAGGAGGAAACACAGAGAAAAGCTGCCTGAGTCAGACCCTTTGAAGAGTCCATGGGGCCCTTTCCTTGTACTTGAGCTGGGTTTGGACCAGGCTTTACCAGCCCTTGAAACAGGACCTTGGACTCCTGGCCCACAGCCTCAGGTCTCAATAAGCCACATTTCTTCCCAACGAGCTTTCTCTCAACATATTGATTTCAAATTTAGTTAATTCAATTAAATAGGAATGCCAAGCTATAAATGTTGCCTAACCAAAATTACTCCACCTTTGCACAGGAAAATTATACTGAGTATGTCAGTCATAAAGATGTCATGTTCTTGAAATAAAAATTCATAACCTCTGCATGTCTTTACATGGGAAAGTCAGTTACCTGATTTTTAAGGTATCTGAGGGAAGTGATCATCCCTAATCTTTCTCCATAGACACCCAGTATAATGGATTAGAGAGGAATGACTTAATTTTTTGGCATCTTGACTCTCTTTGAATACATTCCATGGAAAAACGGAGTGATTTTACTCAATATCATCACTTGCCTGATTGACTTTTTTGCCATGACAAGCCCAGGACGTTTCAGTTATGCTGATTTATTTTTCCTTGACTAGTACCCTGTGACTGTGTGTGCTCAGCCCTGAGCAGAGGAACCCCTGCTAGGCCTGGCAGCAGCACCACTCGAGTTGCATCAGCACCTTCGTTCCACAGGGACTAATTAGCTCTGGGTTTGGGGGGAGAATATTGCATTGCATACACTCAGGAGAAGTTTTGGAGCCAGACCAGTGTGATCTCCATGTGGCTTTAGCTGACATCCTGCACAGGCACAGGGAGGCCAACAACTCTGGGGGCTGAAGGAGGGACCTCACTGCTTCTCCACCTCACTAAGGGAGTGCCAAACTTGTCTTTACTGCAAGTTCCTTTTCAGGCCCTTCACTGAAAACTGCCTTGTTCCTTCTGCATGGCTTTTCCATTCAGTTTTCAAGAGGCAGCAGGAACCTCCATCAGAATTTCTCTGTAACAACCACATTAATGAAATGTAAAGGTGTTACTCCTGAGGATGTGATCTTGGAGCTACCAAATTGATTTTGCCCAATGCAAAAAGCAGTGTTTAGATTTTTTTTAACTTCCTGCTTTTCCCATCCTTTCTGCTTCTCCTGTTTCTGCATTGTGAAAAACTTCTGCTTTATCTGACCCACTAATTCCCCAAGATTTGGAGAACACAGTAAAATGCAGCCCTTCTTTTGCCACTGTCACACACCACCACACAGCCCGAGCGTGTTTTGCCACATGGGGAGCCCACAACTGAATGGCAGAATCATGAAAAACATTGGGGAAATGCTCCTTCAAACCTTGTGCAATCCTTCTACCTGCTCTGGCCAAATGTACAGCAATTATGTCAAAAGAGAAGATCTACCTATTGGTCATTTTGACTAATTCTAAACTGCTTTTCTAAGCCCACAGCTGGGTGAGGCAGCAGAGAGTGCAGCCACCACGACCAGGTAGCTTTTTTTAAAGACAAGGATTGAATTAAGGCCCCAGAGCTGGGTCTTAACCATCCTCCTGCTTTTCCACCTCCTTTATCCCCAGTAAGCAGAGGGAGCTGCAGTTTGTTCAGCTCCTGCACCCCCAGCAGCCTTTGGGCAGCTCCAGCTGCAGAACCCTCAGCGAGGATGGGACAGGAACGTTCCAGGATGGGACAGGCACGGGGAATGTGTGGGGCTTTCAAACCCCACGAGGAGCATGGAGAGGTGACAGCTCAACAAATCACCTTTGAACTGGGAACTCAGCAGATTGTTCCTGGAAGTTGTTGAGAGAAAATAAATATGGAAAACCACAATGTCGTTTCCAAGAGTCGCTTTTCAGAGCCTGACCACATTTTAAGTATCTGCTAAGTGATGTCCTTTCTCCTACCAAGCTCCTGGCCAAAACCAATGTTGTATCAGTCTCCTGACAAAGACAAGTTTGACGTTTAGATTCCACACACGAAAACAAGTAATACCACCTACAGTTCTCCTGAGTCACAAAACTCATGGGCTAGGAAAAAAAAGAAAAAAAAGAGAAAACCTCAACTAATTTTTAATATGAGAGACTCTAAAAAAAAAAAAAAGAAAAAGGAAATAACTCAGCAAGGTTTTCCCCTTTGCAAATGACTTGGTGTTCAAAGGAGAGAGAATGATTTATTAATCCTGTGAAATAACCCAAAGAACGTATCTTTATATAAAAAAATAAGTTTGTATCTGGGCCCAAACCCACCCTGCATGGTCTGACCTTGTGGGAGAACTACCTGCCTGTGGAAGGTGCATTGCTCCCCTGAATGTCCCTGGAGTTTGGTGGTCCCGTGTTCCCCAGCTGTGCAGGTGAGGCAGCTCCAGCCTTGGTTTGCTGATGCCAAGGTGCCAGTGTGGCTCCCAGGGCACAGGTAGCTCTTGGCCAGCTCTGGGCACAGGCAAGAGGAGCTTTGGCCTCTTTGCACCTGCCTGTGTAGGTAAGTCCTGTTTGTGGAGAACCAGATACATCCCTTGGCTCAGCAAACTTCTCCAACTGCCCTTCCCCAGAACTGTCACAGGGATAAATGCAACTTTTATTAAAGTCTGAGGAAAATGGTTCTTTTGAAGGTAATGCTGAGCTTATCCATGTGGCATCTGGATCCTCTGGTTCTGGGGACATTAAAAGGTATTTAAATACTGGTGTTAAATGAGAGCTTCTAACTCCAAGTGCAGTGGTCCAATAAATTATTTCAGAAATGGCTTTCGACTTTTGCAATAATAGGTTTTTGGCAAGCAACAGGACTCCTAAAAGAACCACTTTATCATTATGAGAGATCATAAATGAGAGTTAACTCGTAGATATGGTCGTTTGCAAAACCATCAGAGGTAATAACAAAATATGAGCCTCTTCTAAATGGACTGCAGAGGAGGAAGCTGGGAAAAAAACTTGTCACCAATCCACAGCAGGGCAACAAATGCAGGCAGTATGTGTTGCACCCTGCAAATACACCCTGCAGTGCAGCAGAGCCTCTCTCTGTCACAGTGCATTGGCACTACACACTTTTTTCCTTGAGAAGAATCACAGATCTGTCTGATGGGCTCCATCTCCAGTGGACAGGGAGAACAATGTAATCCCAGCTCTGCTTCTTCCCTTGAAGTGTCTGAAGACAATTTTCAAGTTTCACTTTCAGCCTCTATTCTCTTGAATGAAAGAATAAACCATTCTCTTGGGTTCTTTCCCCATCCCAGAAATCATTACTCATAAACCTCTCACTGCTGTTGCTGCTTTTCCTGCAGTGATTCCTCATGTCCTTACAGAAGCACAGACCCAAGAGGAGACAGTGCCCCACACCTGAGGCTCTGCAAGTTTATTACTCATGCCCAGCATCCCAAATGATGGCATTGCTGACTCATGCTGAGGTTGCAGGGAAAGAATATAGTCATTAGTAGGCTTTACACATGATTAAGTGGCCCTAAAATCTCTCTTCTCTGTGAGCAGTGACAGGCCCCAGGGAATGGCTGGAGCTGTGGCAGAGAGGGTTAGGTTGAATATCACTAAAAGGTTCTTCCCCCAGAGGGTGGTGGGCACTGACCAGGCTCCCCAGGGCAGTGGGCACAGCCCCGAGGCTGCCAGAGCTCCGGGAGGGTTTGGACAACAGGACAGGATGGGATTGTTGGGGTGTCTGTGCAGGGCCAGGGGTTGGACTAAATGGTCCCTGGGGGTCCCTTCCAGCTCAGGGGTAAAACAATGCCCAGCAAAATGATGAACCAAAATGAATCAGTTATGCACAGAAACAATGGCACTCTGAAAAACACCTCTCAGATACTCTGGAGGAGGGGATTGGATTGATTGAGAATTGAGGGCCTCAAGCTGCACTGACAAAGGAGATCAAATATTTGAAGTATGACAAGAGGCAGCTTAGCCAATTAACTCATCTGTTCTCCTGGCAGTTGGAGAGGGTCCTGCTCTCCACTGGCAGTGGGTGGGGGCTGAGATATCTGTCACCCTTTGATAAGGAGGGCACTCCATTAGGAAAGATTAAGGCCAGGGATGTGGATGCAGCTGAGTGTAAATGAGACTCCCAAGGGGGAAGATCAAAGTTGGGAGGAAAACCATAGTAAAGCATGAAACCCAAACTTCCTACCAGGAACTTAAGCATGAAAGGGCCATGGTGGCTTTCAGCTTCAAGGCCAGAGGCTGAAAACTGTAGTGAAAACAGCTGGAGGGTCTCTGGGCCAAGCTTGGATAGTCCTCACTGAGAACAGAGAGGAAAAGAGGGGTTTCTGCATGCTCAATAAAGAGAACCAACTTTGTAGGCTGGCGAGTCATCCTATCAAACCAAGACAAGATACAGATTGGATATTTCTTGGCCTTTTTCTCCTCTAAATATGAAGACCACAAGACTTTAAAAAAGCCCAGAGGGTTCTTGTCTGTAGTTATGTAAACCACTGCTCATCAGAAAGTCCTTCTGGCCAAAGAATTAAAGCCTTTTCCTTCCTGACCCCATTTGTTAAAGATTTTGTCTCTGCTGCTTCAGTTCATTACAACTGGCTGGGACCCCACAGGATGTGAGAGGATTGGAAATCCCTTCCTCAAGGTGATAGTCAGGCACACTCCTCTGGTGCAGAAGGTGCCCCAGCCTGAGTTCCAGACTCTTCTTTACTGCAGTAACTCTGTACAAGCCCTGCCCCACTGTCAGAGCCCCCAGCTGCCTGATGAAACCCTTTTTTCACTGCTCTCAGCATATCCATGTTACTGCCTTAGCCATTTCGCTCACTCTGTGGGTGACTTAATGTGACATTTGGGGTAAATAATTCAATTTCCCTGTGTCTGTAAAAGAGGAGGTTAATAATAATTGTACTTACCACACAGCCGTGACTCAGCCATTAGATCCATCTCATCTGAGCATCTGATAACCTGTTGCTTTTTACCACATTGTAACCATTAAGTTTGTGGAAATATGGTATGTGAGGAGTAGGAGTGAGCTCTGCTCATGTTCTGGTCAGAGGGAGCAATAAAAGCAACACTGAGGAGCTGGTTTGGCAATGGAACCTCTCACTTTTCAGATCTCAGCCTTCTTTAATTAGCTTTTCTAAAGTATGAGAGGAAAGAAGGGGGAACACTGAGCTCTGCTGATGGGGGTCTGACTGCAGCAGAGCTGCTCTGCAGGCTCATTCCAGCAGCTGCTGCTCCTCATTGCTGCTCTCAGGGCAGGGGAATAGGGGAGGCATCTCCCTCTGAACCTGCCTGAACTATTGCAAGCCCTTTCACTTCTTAATCTGGGCTTTCAAAGGACAGTTCAAAGGGCAGTGGAGCAAGTTGAGCTGCCCAGGAGGAGGCAGAGCCACAACGTGCAGCAGGGCGGGGCAGCTGGAGGTGAGCAGGAAACTCAGTGCAGCTGCTCTGCAGTGACTCCCATCCCCATGGACACCTCGTGGAGGGGCACTTGGAGTGCCTGAGCAGTGGCCCTGCCCTGAGGGAGCTGCACACACAGTGCTGGTGCTGCCACCACCTTCCCTTCCACAGCGGGGCAAGAGTGGGTAATGGCAGACAGATCCATGCTGGTTATTTCCCCCCTTGTCCACCTTTTTCTCCTGTGCTTTCCCATTATTCTCATCTTTCTTACCAAGTCACTGCCTCACTTGATGTCCTGTTGCATCACTTTTACACTTGGAAAAATGAGCCAGGTGTAACTTTGCTGTCCTTACAGCTCAGCCCATGGCAGGTGGGTGCCAACCTTCAGCCACTGCAACTCTGCAGCAATAAACTGGCAGAACCAGGCAGGGCTGAGGTGCCACAGCAGTGGAGACATGGAATGCACTTCCCTGGGATGCAGCTGAGTCAGGGCTCTGTTCTTCCCCAGGGAACCGGGTCACTCCTTTCTGTGCTGTTGAGTTTCCACCCAGTGTTACCTGTTAGCAGTGCCAGGCTCTGGCAGCCCCAGCCATGATGCCATCACATCTTCCCCTCTGGCAGCAGAGCCAAACTTTGGGATGAACTTCCAGCACACTGACCATTCCCAGGTGGCCTGAGTTTGTTCCCATCTGGTTTATCCAGTGCTCTCCCTCCTCCCATTCCTGCAGAAAGCAATTCTTAATTGGGAGCACAGAAAGACCACCAGTGACTTCCAGGGGAGCAGGAATGATCTACATCAGCTGGGGAGTGAACCAGATTATGTTTAGCTTTAGTCCCCTGTTTTAAAAACAATAATGTTATGAATAATCCTTTTATGTTCATACATCTTGTATAAATACCAGAAAACATGCATAAAACCGAGCAGAGGGAGGAATTTATTAAGGTGGCCCAGGGAAATATTACTCTGTGAAACAAGGGGCTGCTTAGGAGAGTTAAAATTACTTTATCCCATTACTTTTACTTAAGAAAGAAACTGGGAAGGAAAATAAATATAACAAATTTTTCCAAACAATGGTAGGTATTAGTTGGTGGAAGTCTATTCCTGAGGAGCTCCTGGGAGCATTAGTGTGTCAGTTCAGCTGCCCTGAAATATGCACAATATTTTACTGCAAAACTACCCCACAGCCACGGCCAAGGCCTGCAATCAATAGCAATGTATCAATAGGTTTCAATGGACTAAGGGCAGGCCCTGTGTGCTCATTATTGAAAGTAAATGAGGGGAAGAAATAGTGAGTCAAAATGTGACCCAGGCAGTGACTTTCAGAAAATCCCCCTAAATTCTGAGGCCTGTCCAAGCCAACTTTTTAAGACAAAACAGGGCATGCATTGAATTTGCAGTTTAATTACATCATGTCCCACTGGCTTCATCTGGTCGCCTCATGTTGGTGCTGGGAGTGGAACTTGAGGCAGCTCCTGCAGCTCGTGGCATACTGTGATTTATTACAATTTAAATGATAAAGCACCCAGGAATGTTCAGGCAATTGGATTACTCCATTGACTGAGTGTTCAGACAGCTATTTTTAGAAAAGGGATGTCAGTTTGTGCAATATTAGATGGTCTGGTCCATTTTTCCTGAGGGACAGGGCAATTTCCTTTATCCCATGATATTGCAGGGGGTTCCCTCTGTGTTCTGCTCTTTTCAGGGGGGTTGGGGAGATCTGCAGGTGACAGGATTTTATTCCTCAAAGGTGGGACCAAGTTCTCAAAACACTTCACTGAGTCTTATTCTGGGAGAAATAAAGAGTGGCTTGTGGGGCAAATCAAATCCAAATTTTAAGGTTGAGGGCACTCAGGATGTTGGTTCTGGGGTTCCTACATTTTCCAGGCATGGGTCAGTAATGATCATTCCCGAGGAGCAGGAACAGGACTAGCACTTGCCTGGAACACACGGACACCAAGTTCTTGATTCACACTATCCCATGCTCATAAATTTTCAGGTAGATCCTCCAAGCTGGAAGATGTTTGGATCCACAGCTCAGACAGACAGACAGGAAGTGGAAACAACCACGTTCCTGTCTTTTGTTTTATAAATATTTTAGAAGAGGCTACATGCCAAAACAGAAATAACCATGAAGCTGGAATAATTCATGAAGAACATGGCACAACAATAAAAGGCTGGGCACTAGTGCAGTGGATTCTTTAATTCAGCCAAGAAGAGAAAGTGCTAAAATCAACACAAAGGGATCCCATTAGACCATTAGGAGATGACAGACTTGTTGCAATCTCTTTGTTTTACTCAGCTGGGCCACTTCAGGAATAATGGCCTAATTCTCCAGTTCTGGTGTTCCTAAGCTGGGACAGGGACTGTGGGTGAGAAGGTGGGAGAGCAATTTGATATGTGTGCTTGGAAAGATAGTTTTAACTATTCTGGCCACCAGACATCAAACTGGTTTGTGTCTTTGGTACATAAATCAGAGAAAGGCTTGTGATGGCTCCAAAAACTTATTCCTGTCTTGACAACAAACTCCTCATTTTACATGAAAGCAGCGGCAACTTCTGGGAAATAGATTAAATTTAGTTCCAAACTTCCTCTTGATACGGATAAAAAATGTCAGGGAGAACCAGCTTGACTAATCTCAGCAGGAATGAGACCTCCTGCTGAGGAGCTCTTGGTTCAGTGTTTTAACAACTGATCTTACTGTCTCTGGGTCAAAATTATGCCTGGTGCAATTCTGACAATGACATCAGGGTCAGCCTAAGCCAGGGGTTCTCCCACTGCACGTGTGGGGTTTGCATCAACCAAAGCCCAGCTCTTGGGAAAGAGGCAAAGCTCTGGAGGTACCAAACAGAGAAAAAGCCAAAGCTCAGAAATAAACTCTTTTAAAAAAGAAAAGATGATGTTTAAGTGCTCATTATTTTTAAACAGCTCTACTTTTGCAGCTCTTCTAGCAGTAAAAATGTTTGGGTTTATAGGAAAATACATGGAGGCTCCACCAATGCTGAAGATTACAAGGATTAATTGACTAGATACTGCTAATTGTCAGGGGACAGGTCAGCAAAAGGCCTGTTCCCTTTGGCTTGTGTTTTAGCAGCACCAGGGAAAGGCTGAGGGCCATGAGGGCCATGGGGAGGGATAATCTGCCCATTGATGGAAAAATGGGGCAGGTTGGTACCAAATCAGGGAAGGTCCCTCCTGGAGCACCTCCTGGTTAACCCCAAAGCTGCAGCTCTCTGGGCTGGGCAATCCTGGACCACAAGGCAAGATTTACATTAATAACTCTCTGAAGGGCAGGGGATCTCAGTGCCCCACCAGGTCAGTGCCCCACACAGCAAAGCCCAGGGCTTATTCTCCAGCTGCCTTTTATCCGGGGTATCCCCTGGCCCTGCACACTCCTCCCAGATTTATCCTGTTGGCAGAGTTACCTAAAGAAAGGGCTGTCTGTCAGTCAGTCCTGTGAGGCAAAATTCAGTGAGAGAACAGAGTATGTGCAGAGTCAGGGAGGGTTTTATCATGATCTGTTTTTCTAAAAATGAAAAAGCAGGGCTTTCCATGCATGCCAAAAGCAGCTTTTCAGTCTTGAGGTCAGAACAAATTGAGCATCTGAAGAAATGAAGTCTTAATTAAGTAAAGATTTGTCTGTGCAACTTTTCTGTGGGACTTGTCTTCTTCAGACTGATGTGAATTAACACAGGAAAATCCCTACAGGAATAAAAGCTGTTCAAGCTGCCACACTGAGCACACTCAACTCCACACATCCAAAACTGCTTCATGGAGAGAGATAATGCTGGGTGGGATTCAACAAGTGTCCTCAGAGCTCCCGAGGGCCCAGGTTTGTCCCCCCACTGCTGCATTACCTACACTGGAGGTGTCTTCACAGGCACAGATGGAAAAGGCTGTAAAGGAAACATTTTCAAACTAAGGGTGCATTAGAGGAGTGATTTATAGCTGCAGTAATGGACTGGCTCTCAGAAAGCTGAAATCCAATTATCAGCCCTGCCATCTCAGGCAAGACCTAAGCCAAACTTTCTAATCACTGCTTTTAGGTTGGGTTGATTTTCAGAGGTGCTGAGCACTCCCCAGCCCTCAGTAACAACAAATCCCTGGCCTTCTGCAAAGCAAACCCTCAGCATGGGAAGCCACTCTCCACCCCGTGCCCCAGAGGAAAAAATAAATTACCCCTCCAAACCTCCCCCCCCCATCAGATAATATTTGATATTACTGTGCTTGATACATATTTTCAATAGCTGGGTTGAAAATGAATAATCTTACTCTGTGTTATCAGGAAAATCCAAGCATGGAAGGGAAGGCACAGAGGTTACAAATCTTGATTCTCTGCCTGTGGTTTCCCCTCGTGTGAATGAGGACCAGGAATGATTCCATACCCACCTCACCAAGGGCCTGGGGAGCCTCAGCTGAGGCCTCTGCAGAAAGTGCCTTGAGATCCACAGGTGGAATTGCTGTAGAAGTGATTCATTGCTAAATAACAAAACACCATCACATGTGAACAAAACACACTCAGATATTGCTCCATTGCTTTCTAACAGTGAGCCCTGTCTTGTTTTCCAGCAGAGTCACACATTCCAACCTGAAGAGGATCAAAGATACCCCAGTCTTTTTATTTCTGAGGTGAGGAGATAGTTCCAAACACGTTGGTGTTGCTTTTGGGGTATTGAAACTAAAAACAGAATTTATTTTTTTTCTTTTCTGAAGAAGGGGGGGGAAAAGCAGGGAAGGTTCCACAGAGCATGTGCCAAAGGAACAAAACTTCTCCCTGGACATCTGTCCCTGAACAACAGAGGAGACCTTGGGGTTTGTATCTCAACTGAAAAGATGGAATGTGGAAACACACTTCCCCCACTTTCCCACTGCAGTTTCATGGTTGGACTTGGAGACATCCCCCGGGAAAAGTAACTGCTGGAATTTTGGGTTCTGCCCCTGGAGGCTCGTCTTGCCTCTTCCAGCTCCCAGGGAATTCACACCAACTCCACGTGTCCAGCACAGAGTCCTCCAGGGGAGCACAACAGACAGAGGCTGTGCTTTGGGGGGTGGAATTTGGGGAAAATTCTTCCTAAAATACCCTAAAATAGACTTTCCTTTGTAATACCAGTTTTTATGCCATGACTGTAAGAAAAAAAAGCCTTTGACTGCCTGAGGGGGACTACAGTTCCTTCATAAATCCTTTTGGCCAAAATGTCGTGGGTTTACTGGGTTTTGAGCATTGTTTTTAAGACTTCTACTCATATATTCCAGTAGGAACCGAGTGCTGACATGAAGCCAGTAAGCAGAACACAACTAATTCAAAACCAGGGCTTCCCTCCTGCTCCAATGATGTTGCAGCATCTTTAAAAATCCACATTGTACCCCAAAGCTGCACATTGGATGTTGGCTCATGTGAAAAAGAGCAAAGGGGGATGAAGAAGAGCAGGAATTAAAAAGTTGTACTGTTATTACTAAATTATCTATGAAACATGGGAGAGAGAAATACAGACTTGTTGAGAGTTCAGCCTATTTGGACTCTCAATAGTGAGATGCAACACAACTTCAAAATCAGCTTTCCCTGGTTGATGGAGTGAAAACAATTCAATCTGAAGGCCAATTCTGTGTGTGAGGTGCTCCATAAGGCCACCAACCCTCTTCTCAAGTGGTGTCTCTTCCCCTCCCCATCCAAGCCCTGGGAAGAACCCATCCCAACCAGTCCATCCTCACCTCACAGGGAATGAGGAGCTCTAAAACCCCAGTGGGCAGGGAACAAAGAGGGGAGCAAATGAGACAAACACACTGTGAGTAACTGATTTACAACAGATTCACCATTTACTGGATTCCTTGTGAAGAACCAAGTATACTCTTTGCAGGTTCAGACATGACACAAACACAGGAAAACCCAAAGTCCATTGTTTAATTTTTGATCCCTTCCCCTTTTTTTGTTCTTTTTGGAGAAGTTGGAATCCAGGTGAGTCTCAGAAATGGGTTCACACACTGGGAGGACTCTTCCCAATCCTCAACATTTCTGATGCTTCACAGCATTTCTTGCAGAATTGATCTCGGCAGTGAAGTTCCCAGCAGGGCAGTGAAGTGAGAGGTGTATCATGGCCTGTGACCAGCAGACAGGGCTTTCAGGGCACAGAAGGCATCGGTTCAGCTGCTTGTGGGAGCCACAGGGAGCAGCTGGGAGACTTCTCTGGTGCTGACTGAGCTTATCCTCCTCTTTGCCACCCAGGACACCAAAGGGCATCCCTTCTGTCCATCTTCCAGAGGAACACGACAGCAAACAGCACCAGGTTTGGTCAGTGTTGGTGTTTGACGTGGTCTGAGAGTCACCAGCAAGGAATGAACTCTGCCAGGGTCAATCCTCTCCTTATCTCTCAGAAGTCCAAGCCCTCCTTCACCAGTTGCTGCTGGAGATACCCTTATTTACAGGATGGCACATACTGCACAGCAAAGCCCATGCTCAGCCTTTTATTCCCCCACCCCCTTAAAGAACATCCATTTATATCCAATATACCATCAGCCCACTGCCAGTGCTGTGGGTGGAGCTCTGGGAGCACAACACAGGCCATCAAAGACACAAGAGCCAGCAAATAAATGATTCTGGAAGTGTCAGACATTTCAGTCCAGGACATTAGAGATTCATTGACTACAGTGTGGGAAGAGCTGTTAAATAAAAACAATTGCAGCAGTCTCAGCCTTGCACAGTCACCATGTAAATCAGAGGCTCGCCTTTCATCCTGAAAAATATCTTTTTTTTTAATTGGTTTTGATGCCCTCATACCAAATGCAGTTGCCAGAGCATTGAGTGAATGACAGGAAAACAGAAGAGGAAAAAAGGCATGACTTGCTCACAGGAATAATATATTCTTTCATGGTTACATCTGGGGGTACATGAGGGGTCTCCTGGTTTAGCAGGAACTTTATTCCAAACCAGGAAAGCTCCACAGAGGAAGAATATCTGCTGTTATGTACAGCCCTGGGAACCAGGAGACACGAATCACTGCTCTGCTCATGATGTGCCCCCTTGGGCAAATCCCTTTTTGGTGCCTTTCCCCCTCCTATTCCCTCCAACCACCTTGAACAAAAGTCTCCATCTCTCTGAGCAGGGCCAAGTCTCTCTCCATGTACAGGACACTGCAATTTCAGCCTGAGCCTCGAAGTTCTGCCTTCCATGCAAAACAAATAATCACAAACTGTAACATCTTACCCACAGCTTTACTTGGCTGGGGAGTCCATGGAGCCAAATAACTGTCACACAGGAAGAAAGTTCAATTTGGGCCCAGAGTAAAAGCAAGAACTAGTGCTAAATCTAAGGCTGATGCACATCCCATTCCATTTTTTAAAGGGTAAGGCTGCATGCTGGCACTTTGCTTCAAATGGGAGGGGTTTAACTGACTGACAAAGTCAAATTTTCAGACATTCCTTTGTTTGGCAGAGTAAAAAATAACCCTACAAATACCAAATACAGAGGCAGTAAATTAGAATTTGCAAATGCTTCTCGTGAACTTGTGGATACATTTAGATCAAAGGAGCATAATGAGATATTCTGAATAATACAAGGAGAATTCTGAGTAATATTTGATGCACCTCATTACTGAGAACATGCCTCCCAGAGTTTTCCAGCAGCAGCATCAATGCCCTGCAGGTCCCTGTCCATGCAGCCCATTCCCCTGAACAGGATCTGCAGATCTCAGGAACACAAGCAGTAACTGATTCCAGCTAAAAACCTCATGAACCTAAAGGAAAAAAGGTTTCTGTGGCACAAGAGTTGCAGCCATCCTACAGCAGACCTAAACCAACTCCTCTGGTGAGACTGGAGCTCCTCCCAGTTTGGGCCAACGGCAAATGGGACAAGGCTTTGGCCTTGGAATGAGAGCCCACATTAAAGCAGAGGTCTCAAACTTCCCCCACACTCTGCAGCACATTTCTCAATGCTCCCTGTCCAAAAAAAAAAAATGGAAAACAGGCAACCCAGCTCCCCAATTAACTCTATAAAAAGATCTTGGACTCCAGCATTCAGTCACCAGCTCAAATCCCAATGATTCAGCTTCATCACAATCAACCCAAGAAAGGCTCCTGGCTGATAATTCAATCTGTTAAATGGATCACTTATAATAGATCTGGCTTTTCTCAAGCTATGATCTTTTTCTCTATTATTGACTGATATTGAAAATTCCAGCTATGCATATTCATTTCCTCTAAATACCTGATCCCCTTACACAGAAAATACCTTGAGGAACTGCCCAATTAAATGTACAACCTTTGCTGTTGCTGTATCAGGTGGGGAACCAGCAGCAACATTGGAAAATACAGGATCTTCAGGAAACGCAGCATGTTATTACATTTGATGGGATCCATTTTCTTGATGGCTTCTGAAAGATCTTTGTACTAATTAGCTAAGAATACCACTGAATTATTTAATTATCTCTACTTTTGTGCAATAAAATATGTTGTCATATCACACACTCTATCTTGCTGTTGCTCCTCACACTTAATGATGCCTTTATAGTTAGTGATTTCCTTTGTTCTCCCTCTGCAAGTGGTTTTTGGTGGTGCTGGGGAACGGGAGGAGCAGAGGGGAAAGGCAAAGGAAAAAATATCAGGGTTTAGGTACATTTTTATGTGTGGGAAAATCTTCACAGGTGCTCAGCTCCAGTTCCCCATGCAAAGCATGTTCCAGAGCTATAGTGGACCTCTACACTCATTGCTAACTCAGCCAGGAATGCTTTCCAGAGGAAAAGGAGAGAAACTCTCCGTTCAGGAAAAAAATTTAAAATCAGAAAGTAATGGTTTTTAACAAGGAAGAGGTAAATGATGATAATTATTCTGACTGGTAGGGTCCTTAAGCATTACTAATTAGCATTTATTGCCTGGATTATTGAAGCAATGTGTGTTTTCCCAAGAGTGAAGAAGGACTGGGATGCTTCTTTCCTTCGGAGCCCTGGGAGGAGGGCAGGGCAGGGAATGCGGCACAGTTGGCAGAGAGGCTCCTTCCCAAACGTGCCCAGCTCAGCCTCGGGAGGAGCTGCAGCTGCACCTCTGGGAAACCCACGGCTTGAACTCCTCAACTCTGCCTTCCTCCCACCTCACTCCCGGAGAGGGAACAAAATCAGGGGGGCAGGAAAGGAAAGTGGTCATTAAAATCACTGAAATCATTTGGCAGTGGTTGGAGGTGCAGATTAACACCAAGTTAATACTCTGTGTATTACAGTGTCTTCCATTATTACAGGATTGTGCCCAAACGTGCCGTGAATAAGCATTTCACTACTTAAAGGTAGTATGGCCAAACACTCCACTGCAGAGGAATTAAAGGGTTAACAAATTCAACCAAAAAATAGGTATATGATGTTATTTGCAACTGACATCTCGACCGAGCTGATGTGACTTTTTGAAGAGGCTGCAATCAGATTTCACTGTAAACCGCATTTTAATATCGAGCATTTATAATGTGAATTAAATTTTGAATTAGAAATCGATTAGAAATTAATCAATCATCTAATCCGCACTAGCCACTACGTAGCATCTCAACTATAATTTGGTATCTAGCCCAATAAATCCCCAAGTACCTTGGAAATGATTCAGGGAGAAAAGGCAGGAAAAGCACTCTCCATTTTTTTTCAGCTGCAGCACTGGGCAACTTTAGGTCCTGCTAAACCCCTTGGAATAAAAGAGCAACAATGGCAAACTGCAGAATACCTTGGACCTTTTTTAGCTTTTACTGCCACCAAACCCTGTGCCATCAACTTGGGGAAGCAAGTTCCAACTCAGCTACAACGAGGTCAAAGTCACTGAGCTCAAGGCTACAGAACTCCTAGACATGAGAATTTTGCAAAATCTAAGGGTTTGTTTTACATATATATATATTAAAAATAGCTGTATTAACGAATAAAAAAGTCTCATCTCTTTCTCCCTCATTATTTGAAGCACATATTGCACAGAATACTTGGGAATACATTATATTAAATATCATGGCTGCCTATTAAATATACTTTTAACTGAAATTAGTTCCAGCCTGGTGGGTTTTATTTTAGTTCTGAATAAGATTTTCAATCCTTACTAAGCCTGACTTACTCATTCTATTTATTGATTAAATTAATGCCTAATATTTATTTTCTCTTCTGTTTTCATCATAAGATTAAAAAAATGTCTTTTCGTCCACAGATTCCTGTTATTCCAGTTAAAACGTACAATTATAGAGACTGATAAAATAATTACTGGAGGAACTATGTAACAGTTAGAGAAAAAAGCCTTAGAGCCATAGGTATAATGCAAAAATAAAACCAAACTGCAACATTCCCCCTTTTGTCTGCAGAAAGTGAAAACGCTGCAGGAATCTTTCTGGATTGATTTCTACTCGCTTGAAAAGAAATTATTCCAGCTGGATATTTATAATGAAATCGAGTTTTAATCCCGCTGACATTTCCTCAGCTCCAGGCACGGCGGTGGCTGAGAATCCCCGGACCTGCGTGCCCTGATGGAGCGGGAGGCAGGGACGGGAGGCGGGCGGGGGCTGCTCCGCTTCCAGCCGCTGTTCCCTCCTTTTCTCCTCGCCACAGCCTCGCCTTTCCCCTGCGGAGGCAGCGGGAGGGGTCGGGGCGCACGATCCGCGCTCGCTCCGCGTTTCAGTGCCCGCGGTTGGGCTTTGGGGCCGCTCGGTCCCCCCCGCACCGCTCTGGCCCTTTAAAGCCGCAGCGCCGCTAATTGCTGTGTCTGGGCCAGTCTAGACTGGGAGCGGGGAGGGCTCCCAATTAGGGCTGCGCTGGGGCGCGGAGCGTGCGGGGGTCCGTCCTGCCCCGACCCCGCAC
>JAOXXN010000290.1:3059256-3069542 GCA_026770055.1 Myrmophylax atrothorax
CCGGCTCAAGGGCAGGTCTCCTACCCTTGGATTCCTCCCCTAAGGACATGCTCTCCTTATTTTCTCCCTTACTGATTAGAAGCAAATAAGCAAAACATGGGGGGAAAAAAATCAGATTACTGAAATAACCAGAATACTGAAATTTATCTGCCTTTTAAGAGTTTAACCAGATTTGAGTATCTGAATAAGAGTATTTGGATACAGTTCAAATTCCAGGGTACACAATTACATTCTGCTTATCATGAATCCCATTTGCCACTGCATATGGTTATTCTAATTACCAGAATGCTATTGTGTGCTCCTCTGCTGACAAGGGCTCACTGTGCTCCTCACCAGGCTGGGAGAAGAGGGAGCACACAAATATATCCATTTTCATCCCCCAGTGGCTACCACACCACATCTTGCCTCAGGAACCTTCCAGGTGCTTTCAGTGAGATCTGTCAGCAACAGAAATGAGAAATGGTCTTGTTATTTTGAGGGAGAAAGAAATGATTTACCAAATCTGGAAAAAAAAAAAAAAAAAAAGAGGAGTCTGCTTTGGAAAAGCTTTGCTTTGCTTCTCAGAGAGGAGCTGCTGGTTCAAACTCTGACTTTGGCCAAATGACACACAACTGCAGCAAAGCCTCCTCAGATGCAGATTTGCTCATGCAGTTCCACAGGAGGATTCTTTTTCAAACCTCTAGGGAGGCACTAAAACAACAACTGCCTATTGCCAGAGAAAGGGACTGTATTAATTAATTAGTGCACCCATTTTTTGAGAGATATTGGGGCTTTTCGTGTCCCCCAAGGCCCTGCTGGTAATTCCCACGTACAGGTGGCTCTGGGTGGCTCCAGCCACATTCACTGCCTTCTACAGCCTTGAGTTCCTCTGCAACATCCACCTGGTGGGGTGTCCCAGCAGTCCTGCCCTCAGCAGCCCTGCAGGCTGTGCCCTGTTTGCAGCAGGGACAGAGGGAGAGCTCTCTGGGCACTCTGCTGGCACTTTGGGTCAAAACTGCTGCACCAGTGGAAGCTCCTTATCCACAAAGTGAGGGAAAAACCCCACAAGAAACAAACAGGGAGAAGCTGCCCAGACTCCAATGAGTTTTTCCCACCTGAAAAGTAAGACACACTTCCAGGTTCTTAACATCCTTTTGTCAGAGTCGTTTCACTCAAAAACTGCATGAAGTGCAGTGAAACACAACCAAGAGAAAAGAAACAAAACTGAAGGCTGCAAACACAATACAGTCCTTCTCCAAGGGCTGAGCTGAAACACAAAGGGGTGGGGGAGAATATTGGAGGCTGCAGTCCAAGAGAGCAGGGGGCAGTTTAACCAGAGGCCCTGATGATCCCCCCTCATCCCATCACGGATGAAACAACATCCACCAGCAGAGCCAACTGGAGATCCCAGAGGAGGATCCTTATTCTGGGTCCTATCCCACAGCTGGGCTTCCAGGAGGCCCTTCAGCACCCAGACCTGGAAGGTTTATCCTCTGCACACAGTGGGGAATATTGACCAGGCCTCTAAACACTAATTTAGTCACACAGATGCCAAACTGTGCGTTTTGTTCCCTTTCTTAAAGCTGGTTTCAATCACAGGGAGAAAGAAGGAGTAATTAGACTTCTTTAACATCATTTTATTCTTCTATAGTAAATAGAAAACACATAGAAAACTCTGGAAATTCAGCAAAGAGGGGAAAAAATCCCTTTTTTTGGACAGCAGCAACATGCATAAAGCAGCCAAGTTCAAACCCAGAGACATTTAAAAGTGGAAATGCAGACCAAGTCTTTGGTAGGATCAACACTGAAAGCTGCTGGAAAGAAATAGTCAGACTTTATTTTGAGTTTACAGCCTAATTATTTTCATATAGAAACTGTATATTGGGGTTTTAAAAAAATGACTCCTTCAAAAATAATTGTTCCACTTTCAGAACTTTAAAGGTTAGTTTTATACAGCAGGTTTTGTACTGCCTGCTTCCATGGTGGGTTTTTCCCTGCTCTATGACTTCTTTTGGAGTTTACAGCATGATTATTCTCCCTGTAAAACTATTTTAAAAGACATAAACGCCATGCAAATGGGAGGAATGGGATACTACAATAAACTCATTTTTGAGAGAGAATAGGAGCTGAAGGGCCAGACCCTCCTGTGGCACAGAGCTGAAGTGTGCCCAGGGATTCCAAGTTCCTGGATAGAAAGGAACAGAAGTGGCTGTTCCTCTCCCAAACAAATTGCTGCCACTAAGCAAAGAAAGAATAGATCCATGTTATTTTATAAATGAAACAATCTTATCTGCTTCTCAACAACCTGAGAATCAAACAACCCAGGAACATTCCCTGCCATGTCCCCACCAAGGCAGAAGGAAGCTGAGATTTCATTTGTTCAGTCTGATGGGAAAGAACTCCCCCAGCCCATTTCAGCCAGGCACAAACAAGCTGCTGCATTTTAACTCTACCCAAAGCTGAAAGCTGAGATGGCAATTGCAGAGAGAGATTTGCAGCTCCAGGTCTATATTCCTTTAAAACAAAATTGAGGGGGAAAACAAGAAGAGAGGAGGGAATTAGAGGAGAGGCAGAAAGAGCAAAGCAGCCCATTGGCAGGTTCAGGACAGCCCCCCAACACTGTGCACGTGCCAGCCAGACACACACCTATAGATTCAAGCTTGTGTGGAATATGAGCACAAGTTCGGATCTACGGGTTTGTGGCCCCAGGCAGGATCTCTGCTGCCATTTGGAAGGGTTGGGGGGGATTTTGGAGGAAACCCCCTGCTGCAAATGAAAGTTCAGAGCTGTTAGTGAGGAGCAGCCTTCGTTCTCTCAGCACCTTAACCCCCCTCTGCAGGAGAGGGCACGGTTGCTTATTGACTCTGCTACAACATAAGCTTTGGTTTCCTGCACTCCCACGGACCTCCGAGACACAATCAGCAAAAGAAAGTGCATTTTCAACCAGACAAAATGGAGCAGACCTATGTTGCATTCTGGTAAGTACTTTGCTGGACAGAATGACCCAGTACTGAGGAATGACCAGCCAGCTCTGGGGGTGCAGCACTGACAGTGTCTCAGGTTATAAAGCAGCAGGTTTCGTGTGCAAACACAGTGACAATACACAGTCATCCCCCACCCAGCAGAAAGTCCTCTTGTTTCCCTTCTGCCAGCCTGGCTGAAGCACAAACAACTGCACAAGGCTTGTTTTAACTTCCAGGGAAGTCATTACTGGTCTGAGGTTCTATTTTAATAGTACTTCTAAAGAAAAAAACCCTGAACTCCACTAAACAACGTACAAATTTCCCCTAACTCCAATTTTCTGCATTTCTTCCTAAAATGACACAGACAAATATAAAACTTCTTCAGGATTTTTCAAAGAAGTGTTGAAAAGCTGTTGTGGAGCAAAGTTTTGCCACTGCAAGTAGTCAGTGCCCCCTCCTTGCCCTGAAGTTTCCAAGTTTTCCTTCCTGCGTAACGAATGGTTTCCATTTTATTGGTGGGCAACTGGTGGGGATGAGGCTGAGAAGGAGCCTCTGTGAGCTCCACACAGAGCTGGGACAGGAAATCAGTGAGATCTACGGTGGCTTAAAGTGTCACAAACTGCTCATGTTCTACCTCTTCTCTTTCTTCAGGAAACAAACTGTATTAATGCAAGTTAATATTATTCTCTAGAAAATGAAACAGTCCATACTTGGAAAAGAATTTTGCTATTTGGATGCTTTTAGGAAATTCCCCCATTTCACATGTAGATTCTTAAAAAAAGATACTTCAACCTTTACAGCCTGGTAAATATGCAATTATAAAATACAATTTGCCTTTATTTGGAATTACTGCTTGGGGTGGGCTACAAGAAACTCTCATCCCATCCAGCAATAAATATTAAACTTTCACCATCTATCCAAAGGTTATCTAAATTGATCCCTTAAGTTTAGATTCCTCTGACACTTACCTTAAAAGAGTCCAGCTTTGCCAAAGTTCTCAGCACTCCAAATTCCTGCTGCAGGGGGATGAGCATCTTTGAGACAGCAGGGTAACTTCTGTGTGGGAGACTCCCTGGGATTTCAGAGCCCCAGAGCTCGGGAGGCTCCCTGGGATTTCAGAGCCCCCCAACCTCAGGCAGCTCCTGCCCTGCAGTGCCCAGGCAGGGGGCAGAGCACGTGGGGCTGCAGGAACAGCCTCATCCTGCACAGCCACACGGATTGTGCACCAGGAGCTGCAAACGGAATACAGCAAATGTTACCCTCCCAAAAATAACCCAAGCCCTCCATCCACAAAGTTCATTTAGTCCAGGGAACCTGAGGTTAAAATGCAGGTTGTCTTTTGCCCTGTCTAATAGGCACAGTATTAGGAGTCAGGAATTTGGCTGCTGTGTGTACCAGGATTTCCTAGAGTAGCAAGGAATTTTTCCTTATGCAAAACGGAGTAAGAGAAAGTATTTTCTTTAGATTCAGTGTATTCATTTTGCCCCTTATATTCTTTACATTAAGACATGTATATGAAGGCAAACTAATTAGCATGTCTCTCCACTGGCAAAGAAACACTTGATTTTTTCATAGGAGGTGGGGAAAAAAGTCATGATCTCCCCGTGATACACATGGTGGGGGGGGAAGGTATGGGTTTAGTCAGTTTTTCTAGTTCCAAAATTTCTTTTCCCCTCGTAATCTCAGTTTCTAACCACTGGCATAGCTCAAGTCCATGAGGAAACCAAGCTGTAACCTTTGGGTGGCCTGCACATCCTCCCTTGTGGTACAGGACACGAGTCCTCCGTTGTGCCTGTGCTGAAGGGAAGCTCCAGGCACTGAGCCAGAGCTGGAGGGGCCCAGCACACGGCTGGGGGCAGCTGGCAGGTGTGACCCACCCAGCAAACCCACCCTCTATTTCCTTGCCTAACGGAGAGTTGGTCTCTGCTGCATCTCATCGCCCAGCCCTTGCTACCTGATTGGCTTTTCCAAAACAAAAGGACTGTTGGGAACCACCAGCAGAGCTGCACTCGGTGAGAAACGGGAGCAAAAGGGAAAGCAGCACCAGCATCATCCCTAGAAAAGCTCCAGGTATTCCAAACAAATCCCTGCAGCAGGTCCCACCATAAATCTGGCTGAGCCCTTCTGCATTCCTGTCCCGGAGCAAGGCAGGCTCTGCTGGCACAAGGATGGCACTCAGTGGCACCTGCATGTTATAAATTATCCTGGAACCAACCTGCTCCTTTCCATACATTTTGGAAAAGAAGGTTGTGGACAATTCTTGAGCCAGTAAATTGATAAAGGCAGCAGCAACTGAATGCTTTTTTTAGTTGAAAGATACAGATTTTCAATTTCTTAATTTTTTTTTTCTTTTTGAACATGAATTTCACTTCTATCCAGTGTACTCAGGGAGAGTGAACGAGAGGCATAGATTACACCAGACCTGGGGCTTGAAACATTTCCCTGCACTGATTAATCACACAGTCATTGTAACCTCTGCAAACCTGATGAACACACACACAGTGGCAGAAAATCCGTGAGAGGCAAATAAATCAATCAGCACCACCCTGAACTTGTCTCAAATGCAAAGATTACAAATTAAAAGTTTCAACCTATACATTAAGAAGCATGGTATTACTATTAAGGCCTGTGATGTCCTTATACTGAGCATAATTTGCTCCAATATTCATTTTATAATATATCAGTGATCACAGGATCAACCAGGCTTTGGCACTAGAACCTGGGACAGCCAAAAAAGTAATACACTTCTGTTAGCAATAACCCAGGATAAAACTGGCATTTCAGAGATCTACAGCCAAAGGAATATAGAAGGAAACATGGAGACATCAGGTCTCCACAGCCCCACCATCGGGGTTGGTCTGTGGGTGGTATTTTGCAAACCACGAAGCAGAACTGCCCTGTCCAGGAACATCGATCCTTATGGAATGTGCATTGTGTGCCTGAGCAAAAAGCGTCGCAGCCATTTCAGGCTCTGCCACAGAAATAAGGCACAGAAGAAACACAACTCCTAAATGATTCCCAGTCCTTCCCCTCACCTCTTCCCCCTCTTTAACTCCCATCTAATTAGGCCTATAAAGCTATACAGATATATACAAATACATGCACTCTATCTTAGGTTTAAAGACCTGTACTTCCAGCTGTTTAAAGACTTCTGTGCTACAAATAATTTTAAGAAATTAGAAAAAGGGAGACTGACTGGGGAATGTACGAGAAAGGGAATTACCTCAGCAGCAGCAGCATTTTGCAGGATTTCTCACCCCCGTGTGCTGCCATATTGTTAGGCCCAACTCTTCAGGAACGTGTTCTGGAAGACAAAACATTTAGGGATATTTCCATGGCATATTGTCAAGAAATGGATTCTACCTTTCTATGCCCAGAGCCTACAGCTTTAGGAGCAAAAGGAACAAAAAGCCTCCTAAGAAAGAAATTATTTCCCCCTCTCAATATCTTAATTTTTTAATTATTTTCTTTTTCAAAGCTATTTTCCATGTTACACCTTTGGACCAACCCACTCCTGCCCTCCCCCACACGACGAGTTCAATCTGTGGAAATAAAACATTTCTTGTAACACAAACACCTCCGAAGTTGCCAATTCTATTCCCACTAAAGCCATTACGAAAAATAAAGCCCCGTGGAGGTCAGAGCAGCGACCGCGTTCCCTGGGAGTCAGTAACACACAGCAACTCCTCAGACAGGTTAGTTATCAGCTCCAGATCCTCGTCCAACTAAAGTTTGACAAAACAGAATCAAATAGGAGGATTGTTACCTGCTTCTGAGAAGGTTCACCAAGAAGCTTTTTAAGCTTTTTGACTCTTTTACCATGATACAAGCCATAATTATTTCTGTGCCGCTGCGATTGTTGCAGCGGAGCAGCCCCGGCTCGGGTGGCTCCGGGGATGCTTTTCTCTTTGCACCACAGCAGGATTCTTGGCTGCCACTCCACGCTGCTTTCACTTGCCAAGTTTTAAGATGCCGGTTTTGCCTTTCATTTTATTGTTCCTTTCGCAACGTTAAAGACCGACTTAAAAACCCATGCCCAGCTGCTCTGGGGAGGAGGAATTATTTGAATTTTGCACAAGAATGGAGATGAGGAAGGAGAGGGCTGTGATGTAACCACAACGACACCCACAGAGATGTTCCCAACATTGGGGGGCCGGGCTGGCAGTGCTGGCGGCTCCCACAGCACTCCTGGGGCTGGGCAAGGGCAGGACAGGGTGCCACCAGCCAGACCCATGGCAGAGCTGGAGGGGGATGCTCCTCTCCCCCCACACTACCACTCCTTTGCTTTTAAAAAAACAGCTTCAGACTGTTCTTCCCATGGAGGATCCTTCCAGGGGCGCAGGGCTGGGGAGCAGCTGCTCACAAAGAACTCCACCAGCACAGCACAGCCCAGCCCAGCCCAGCCCAGCCTGTGCCAGGAGCCCCCCATGCCCAAGCCCACTGCCCTTCCCTGACTCAGTGCCCGGGCAGAGCGTCAGCCCCGCGGCACAAACCCTGCCAGCCCAGCCCAGCCCAGCTCGCTGCTCCTCCACCATCACACAGCCCTTCCTCGGAACCAACCCATTGCAATTTTGACTCTTGTAAAATGTAAAAGCAAAGTGGGAATAGATTTCTTTTAAATTTTATTTTTTTTTTAAATCCCCAACTTCTCTGTCTGGGAGTTGATTTATTTTATTTTACTTGACGTAGCTGGGACTGGTGCCAAGGCTCAAATGCATTTAAATGAAAAAACAGCAACAAAAAGTTGTTTGTGATCCGTCTCAGGCTTTAACTATTGAAAGCATTACAGGAGCTTACGCTCTACATACACTGTGAGTATAGAATAATGTAACTCCTCTGTCAGACACACATGGAGTCAGCCTGAACTAGTCCTTGAGGCAGATGTTGGAGTGACTTATACTTCATATCTGTGTAAAGAATATTCCCAGTGTGGGCACGGCTCCCTGGGTTACCCACCCCTGCAGCCAGAAATGCCCACGGGGCAGTCGGAATGGTGCAGACAACTGTTTTTCCCAGTCCATAGGTGGCTGTTTCTCCAGCCTGCAAGCCAGAAAATTGAAGCTGTTTCAAACATACAATAATTGAGGGTGAAAACAGCCCTGGCACCAGCTGTTGTATGTGCAGAGGTTCACGGCTGACTCTACAGCAGGAGATGAATCCACCCCCCGATTTCATATTTGAAGAGAAAAAGAGACCATCTACAGACAAAGTTTCTATGAAAATCAACAGTCTCAAACAAAAGCAACGGGAATTAGTAAGGAGGGAAAAGAAAAACAGAAGCTTTGTTCTAAAGTGGAAGCATAAGATGTGAAATTTCAAAATCAGATGGTTTGGGAAGTGATTTCTTTCATTTAAATGAATTGATCTGTTGCTAAACTGCTGCTCCTGTGCCAAGAAACTTTTAACTCTTTCGGCTCAAAACTCCCCATGTTCTGCTATTCTCTCTCCTCCCAAGAACAGGGTTAAATCAGAAAGAAGAAATTAAAAAGGAAGTGGGAAATAAAAAGTAGGAGAGCATAGAAAGCGTGAGGGAATGAAACCCAGAAGCACATGCAGAACACAAAGAGCCACAGGCTGAGCGTTGGTGCTGCGGGAGAACTTCCCTGTATAAACAACGGGATTCCTGCTCTTACAGCGCTGCTGAAACTTGGGAAGGACACGGAAAGGCCTCCAACCTCCACAATTCCACCTACAGCAAGAACTCAGGGCAAAGCCACCAGAACCAGGGTGAGCAGCGAGGAAAGCAAACGAAGCCCTGACCTCATTCATTGCAAATATTCACTTACCGAGAATGCTTTAAGCATTTCCAACAGAACCCCAGTCCCTACACATGTGAAAAAGAACACACACAAAAAAAAGAAAACCAAAAAGATCTGCAAACCAACCCAAAAGATAAGCTGCTTTGGTAAAATTTGGGTGGAAGTTCCTAGTGCTGCTTTTCCGTTTTGTTTTGCATTTGTTTTGCCCACTTAAAAAAAAAAAGAAAAAAGATAAAAAAGAAAATAGACATATTGTAATTACAGATAATTCCAGGGGGAAAATATTTATGGGTAGAATTAAAAAAAAAAAAGGAAAAAAATATATTTATATATCTATATACCTCCCTCTTTCCAGTTCTGCTGCAGCTCCCCCTAAACTGCTGCTGCTTGCTCCAATCTGCTGCCTGCTTAGCAGCGGAATGACAGGCAACATCTGTTTGTAGAGAAGCCAAGATCAAGCCTTCAAAATTTTTTGGCTCTGTTTTTTTTTTTTCTTTTTCTACCCCCTCCCCCTGGAAAGCCTGGAAAAGGAAAAAAAATAGAAGTAAAAGCGCCCAGCAAGGTTTTGAAACAACTCAAGTGAGGCAGCAACTCTTCTCCCCTGGAGTTATTTCAAGGTACAGAACTCGAGGAGAATTCTTTCCTCCTCTCCACCCGCCCTTGCCTCCTCCCCTGCTCTCCCCACCCTGCAGCCTCTGTCTTCCCCATGCTATTAATAAAGTATCACACAAAATGGGAAAAAAAAATAAGCCAACGTACCTTGATCCCTAAAAGGCCACTCCCTCCTACAGGGAGGGAGGGGGTTCTTCAGGAGGCAACTAAAAAAGAACTGTACGGGGAGGGGAATGTGGGATTCGGGGACAGTCTCTCCACAATCCTCTCAGCCTGGGGTTTTTTTAGCCCCTGTCCTCCATTTTACAGACTACAAAATATATTGTGCATATTTGCAAAATAAAAGGAGCTGCTTTGAAATAAATAAATAGGCAGATTATTAACAATAAATAAATAAATAAAAATCAGTCCAGCTCCAAATACAATTCAAATGACTAACAATGTCAGGCTTCTGCCAATTCTGTGGCAAATCGAGAGAAAGCACAATAATTCCACATGCTGAGATGTGAGCAACTGGAAAGAAACCAACTCTCCAGAAGTCACAATGAAAACTATTACGGTGCTCCCACCCCCAGCCCCACTGCCATCCCTCCCCGAGTCTCCCCCTGTACCCTCCTCTCTCCAGGGGGGGAAAAATTAAGCCACTAATTTAACAAAAGGAAAAGGAGAAGGAAAAAACAACAAGACCATCAACAGAAGCTATTTAAAAACTCAGGGAAATGTTTTCTTCACTGGGGATTTGGGACAACGTTCCTTTACACCCCCCCCCCATGAAAAAAATGAAAAAAAAAAACAAAAAACCAAAACAACCAGACAAGTTGCTAAGGAGACTTGTGTAAACACGGAATACAGGCACATTTCTGGCCTTTCCCCCCATATTCCATCTCGTATTCCGATCACGCAGCACTGCGGCACGATTGCACCAATGCTCTGCATTAATCTTGGCCTCAAACGGGCTGACTGGCAAAGCAAA
>JAOXXN010000290.1:3079411-3097046 GCA_026770055.1 Myrmophylax atrothorax
TGCCTTTAACTTGTGTGAGTGTGTTTTTGTACTTTTTTCTAGTTGTCTTTTTTCTTTCTGTAAAATATATGTAGTTTAAGCACAAATGTGGGTTTGAGAAGGTTTTTTTCTTCCCCTCTCTTTTCCTCGATGTTGAGGGGGAAGAAGCTCTGACTGTCTGTCTTGGAGGGTTGGCAGTTTGCCACCTCAAACCAAGACACATTGAAACTCATAAAACAAAACCCCTCTGTGCTCCCAGCAAGTGCTGCCAGCTAAAGCACCACAGAAACTTCCAGCCAAAAAATGTTTTCAAACACTACAACAGACAGCTTTGGTTTTCTTCCAGAGTTGAGCATGTTTTATCCGCCTCTTCCAGTTGCTGGGTGGAATTCTTTATTTTCTTCAGCGTGCTAAGTAGTTGTGAGTGAATTTAGTGGGACTATTTTGGATTCTTTTCACAACCAACTCATAGTCAATGACTATCAGATGAATTTGAGCTGCTTTGGGTCCCACATGTCTTTGTGGGATGTATCAGCCATTTCTCACTTGCTGCTTCCTTCAAGGGTCTGTCTCCAACTCATCCAATTTTGGCCATGCCCACAATTTTATTTCACCTCAACAGATTTTTAAGGAAGAAAAAAAAAAAAGAAGGATTTTCATTTAAGAACTAGAGGGTGGCTTTCATGTAAAAATACCTCAGAAAGCTTCACTGAGAGCTGAAAATCAATAGTGTTGCTAGAAATGCTGGTTGTTTCAGAGCAAAACTCTGGTGCTGGATAGAGAACACAGCTGGGCAGCCATGGGCACATCTATCAGTGGATTCATGAGGGCATTGCCTTTGGCTCCCCTTCCCACAGCTCTCAATTCTGCTGTGTTGACTTTGAGCTTGACATGCCACTAAATCTTGGATCCCCAAGCAGACCCCTCTCCAAATCACGGCGTCTCACTGGCTGTCTCAGCCCACCAGTGTCACCTTCATCTGAAATTATCTCCCCCCAGGTGTGCTTAAAACACTCTCAGGGTTTTTGATGAGGTTGGGCAGAGTTCCAAGGCCATGGCAAAGCCAAAGTTCTCTGAGGGAGTTTTTTTTCCTGGTTGCTTCCAAAAGCATCCCTTTGCAGGTCTGCCCAGTCCCAAAACAGGCCTGCTATTAGGCAAAAGTAATTTAGGGTGATATGAGTGATGACTGAGAGGATCCAGGCAGGTGTTTCATGGGTTTTAATTAATGTGCTCTCTTCACACCTTTAATTAATCTGTGACAACATTCCTGAGTGTCACCCGTGCAAAGAAAGACAACTTTGCTGTCCAAGGATCAGCAGAAAGTATGAAGTGTTCTGTGTCTTCTGACATGGATGGGTGTGTAGGAACACCAACACCTCGAGCAGGAGGGGGGCTGGGAGCAGCAGTGGCTGCTGTAGGGGACAAAGAAATGCATAAATAATCAGCCATAAATCAAATTAGGAAGAGCGTTACCACAAAGTGACTCTCAAGTGTTGCCTAAAAGCAGGAAAGGAACCTGTGGGAACCACTTCTGCTAAATCCTAGAATCATGGAATCCCAGGATGGTTTAGGTGACCTTAAAGCCCATCCAGTCCCACCCTCTGCCATGGGCAAGGGACACCTCCCACCAGCCCAGGTTGCTCCAAGCCCTGTCCAATCCGGCCTTGGGCACTCCCAGGGATGGGGCAGCCACAGCTTCTCTGGGCACCTGTGCCAGGGCCTGCCCACCCTCCCAGGGAAGGATTTCTTCCTGGTATCTCATTTGCTCAGAGCATGGTGCTAATAACACCAAGGCTGTGGGTTTGATCCCATATGGGCCATTCACTTAAGAGCTGGACTTGAAGATCCTTGTGGGTCCCTCCCAACTCAGAATATTCTGTGATCCTGTAATCTAAAATCTAATCCTAATATCTAATCTAAACCTACTCTCTTCCAGTTTGAAGCCATTCCCCCTTGTCCTGTCCTGTCCTATTCTGCTTTGTGAAAGCTCAAGGCAAAGATATTATGTTAAGCGTGAGGAAAAAAACTTTGTGAGGGTAAAAGATTTCCTTTTGGGGTGGGGGGAAATGGAGATTTTTCTCCCTTAACTTCCCAGTTCTCCCATCAATCTCCTTTACTCCCTCCCCCCTAAAAACAGACCATTATTCTCACCATCCAGGAACAGATTAATCCCACTGAAGTAAAGGGGAGTTATAAGACTTCTGAAAACTTGGGACACTTCTAATTTAGGTGCCAATGAATTCAGCAGAATAACAGGTGTCAACTTTTTCATGCCCAGGGCTTAATCAAAGCAAAAGGCATTTGGGCCCAGATTTCAGCAGTAGCAGAACAAAGAGGGGATGGTTATTACACGAGCACACACGTTATTCACTGGCTCCCAAGCCACATTACCATGTTAGCTACACCCATATGTGTTACTCGCATGCATATGTGCCTTCACTATTTAATCTGCACTGGCACTTGGGGGGACAGCAATTAGACATGTGTTATATCTTTTAGAACACAGACTAGGAGAGAAACAAGGAATCTCAATGCACAGAGAGGGGTTTCAAACCCCCACAGGTGAAGCCCTTCACAGATGGATTGACTGGGTCAAGTCAGCTTTGTGCACAGAGCTCTGTAAGCCTTAAGCACTGTCCCAGCATTTCCTCCTGGTGGGAGTTTCACCTGGGATGTGCAACACCTCTCCCTTCCACAGCATTCATTTCTGCCCATGGGCAAGAGCCTCAGAAGTGTCATAAAATATGCACTTACCTCATTCCTACTGTCTAATCATAATTTCAAGAGAATGAGGTAACCAAGCTCACCACCAATAAATTTATCATCATTGTTCAACCCAAGTTTCCTCCTTTTTTTTTTGTTCATTATTAAATTAAACCTATTCATATTTTACACTCCTGTGTTAATGCATTTATGGCACTTTGAGTAACAATTCCCTCAGTGGGAGGCTGTCTGAATTCCAGCCCAAATTCCCAATATCCTGCTGGAAAGACACCACCTTGAGCTGAGAGATGTGCAGCCAGTTCCCAGCTCACACGTGCCACCACCTGCGCTGCAGAGGCTTCTGGAAACTTCTGCACAAGGGGCCTTCCTGCCAGAGGTCAAGTGGGCTGCAAGTTGTACTTTTTCCACAGCTTTTTTCTGAGCTCAGGGAACAAGGCTGAGACACCTCAGGAACAGCCCAGCCATCCTCACAACCTCTTACAAATCCAGCTTTTTATTGATTTTTTCACTTCTGAGCAGGCTGGAAAGCCTCAGAACTGCATAATACCAGTGATTTTGACAACACGACTCTGATATTGCTCGGGGCTTGCAAAATAGAGATAAACAAGTACCCTGATCCCAACATTCAGACACACTTTCTGATAACAAATTGAAGGCTCCTTTGGCTTTCTCTCATCCTGTTACTATAAATTTCTGCCTGAATTTCTCAGGAGGGAAGAACTTGAATCCATTCAGATGTACCCATGCAGTAATAAATAAAATAATAATTAATAGGTTACTTAGATAAAGACTTTCCATCTTACAGTAGAGGAAAGTATTAGTTAATTAATCATCAAGTTGGCATTAACTTATCTTTTGGCACCTACAATAAAATGTAAATCTGAAACAAGTGGGGGGTGGTGGCGTGTGGAAACAAAGAAATAAGAAGCCAACAATAGTTTTGGAAATGGATGACAAAATCCAACTGTTCTGCCTCACTGCTGCTAAATTAAGTGCTGTGTTATCAATGCAAAGATTAAAAAAAGAGAGATTTTCCTCTGAACCTGAAGTCACACCTCGGAGCTGCACAGGCCATGACAGCAGCAGTGGAGACAAGAGGATTCACTCACCCTGAAAATGAGTGGAAATTAAAAGGGATCTGCTCAGTTCTTGATTCCCCCAACGCGGTTCTGTGGGGTAAAAGAAGAAAAAAGGACGTTACTTCATTGTACAGCAGATGGAGGGCTGATCCCACACTCCCCCCCTCCCCTTCCCAGGCTCCAGCCAACCCACCTTTGCCTTCAGCCCTTCTGCCCAAAATGCCCTTTTTTACTCTAAGTGGCTTTAGCTCAAAACTGTTCTGGGAATTGTTTTAGTGCTAAAAGGATGTGGCAAATTGTTTTCCCACCTTCCACCAGAGGCTCTCAGCTGCTGAACAGAAATGAAAGACCCTCAGATGGAATTGCCTCTCCTCCAATCGATTTTTTTGGCTTTCTTTGGGTAAAACTCCCTCTTCCAGGGAGAGGCAGTTCCACAAACATGTGCACAATGCCCAGTGTGTGCACCAATTAATGCACTGTAAAATGCATTTAAAATGAAAAACATCACAGCTGGCACTTCTACCCCAAACCCGGAGGAGAAGCAGCGAGGGAAATGATCACACACATTTCTTCCTAAACTCCAATTAATAAACATTTGGTTCAGTTTCATGACCAGTGTTTTGCAACTACCTGTGGGTGTTTCTTTGATCCAGGGAGCTGCATTCCTTCCTGCCCAGGCACAGGCAGAGCCCTGCCTGCCAAAGGAGGATGTGCAGGGGTGTGCACGTTGCTCCTCCAAAAAGCCATTTGTTACTAAAAAATTGTGGATAAGGGAAGATAAAAAGCCTCCCCTGAACTATCTTTGCTCCTGCCTTTAATCCAACATATCCTAACCAGCATTAGCCTGTAACAACCTCCCAGGGGTTCCACCATCACCCAGGACCCTCTGGAGTCTCTAAGCCGGTGTTGGCAGATGGGATGGAAGCACCTGGCACGGGGCAGCTCCAGGAAATCCTGGTCCAGGTTTAATACCCCAAAAATCAATGTATTTCTAATCAATGAGTTTGCTCAGGCACAGCACAGAGCCCAAGGCTTCTCAGAGAGCCCCTCCAAACAAAAACTTCCTCTTTCCATGGGCCCACAATACTCTCCACAATACTCTTTGCTTCTGTTTCCCTTTTGCCACCAAAATAAAATGAAATCCATAAACTCAGCACGTTTTGACCAAATGCACAAAAGCCACCAACACCTTGTCTGAGCTGCCCCAAAGTCCCTTCAGAGGCTGCACTTTTTACCCCCACTATAACCAGCCACAATGACTCACAAATCCCCAGTAAAGGGATGTAAAATATTCCTGGATCTCTGAAGAAAAAGAAGATGCAGTTTTAGGTGTCGGGTACTTCTTTTTCACTGACTCTTGCACTCATTAATTTCATTTCAAGAATGAAGTCAGATTTTTTTTTAATGTGGCTGGTTGTTTGATGAGTGAAGCGTTAGATTTGTGAGTTGTTCTGCAAGCCAAAACATGCTCCTTTCCATTCATAACACTGAGCTGCTCTGCGTTAAACAGCCGATTATCATGAATGAAGTGGGTGTAACTTCCTTGAAATCCTCCAAAGACCTGTCAAAGCAGAGCTACTGCAGCTCAGCTTTCTCCTTGAAGCGCAGAGATCACTGGTTTAATTGTCCCCCACTGCTCCTGCAAAGGGCCCTCCTGGGCCAGAGCTTGGGCTTGGGGTTTGCGGGAGGGAAGGGAAGGAAGGGAAGGGTGGCAGCTGTGCCCCAGGACAAGAGAGGAAAGTGGGGATATGTTTCAACCATCAAATTGAGATTTTCTTTTGGATTCTAAATTAAGCTTCATCCATTTAAAAGTGTGTCAGACAAACCCTTACGAATCAAAGCCCTGGCCTGGTTTTGCATGGATAATCAAGAGCCTCTGGCTCTTCTAAGGAAACATTTAACCCTAAAGGGAAGAGGACTGATTTGATGGTTAAAGCGTTGGCCAGGGACTTGAGGAATTTAAATTTGATTCCAGGTCTGCCATTCTCCACCCCTTTTCCAACCTTTTAGGGCTGCCCCAGTGTTAGCAGCTTAACAAAGGAACATGCTGATATTTGCAAACTGTAATGGTCTTTGAGCCAGGAGACTGAAAAACTGCACTAATAAATAAATATACATTCAATCTGTGTCTATGAACTTGTTTAATATAAAGATCTTTCCAAGTACGACCATTACCTTGAACAAAAAGACCTGCAGGATTCCAACTATTCATCTTGTCACATTTCAGGACACGACTGGATGGATGTTGGCCAGCAATAAATTGTTATCACACCATTGACTTTGGGGGACTTATCAAATATTTCATCCATGTCTGCCCTCTTGACTTTAGCCTGGCAGGTTAGAGATGGCTGCAGAAAACCCACTAAAGCAAAATGAAACCACAAGGACTAACACCCTTAGCAAGGGTTAGTCTCGGGAAACACCAGGAAAAGTGGCACCAGTGAAAACTATTAAACTTTTTGTATTTCAGCTCAGATTTTCTGCTAAATCTCATTATCTCACCCACAACCAAAACAACAACAAATCTTCATGGTAGTTTCACAACAACAGTTTTCACACATCTTTTAACAGTTCTAACACTAACAAATGCTGGTGCTTTGGGAAAAAATATAAATATTTGTCCAGCTTTTTGGAAATCTCCAAACTAGTAACAGCTTGCAGCCAACTCCAGAGACAGCACTTCTTCCCTCCTGCTCCCGATGCCTTTACCTGGGAGCATCCCCACTTTGGCACTGCCCTGGAGCTGCCACAGCAAGGCAGGTCCTCCACCAGCCCCAGCCTCTACAAACCCAAATCCAAATCAGCAAATGGGAATCACAAGACCGTGTCCCCAGGGATTATTCTGCTCCCACTAAAGCCAGCAAGAATTTGGGCACGGGTTTGCAAAGCAGCAAGAGTTGGCTGACACACAAGCAGATCTGACAGGCTGCATTTCCATTCTCATGACTATTATGGGCATGAGGATTCATTTCTCTTTCTCTTCAGCTGGCACCCAGTACTGGATTTGAGCTGCATCTGTGGCTGCATTGCTGTGAAATGTCTCACTCCAGTGACTCACACTGCAAAGGACACGTTTGTAAACTGACCCACCATTGACAAAATCCTCCCTTTCTTCATTTGTAGGAGGCAGATGAGGCAGAGGTTCCTTGTCTGATTCATTTCCTGGGGAAATTTTTACTCTATGCATCTTTTTCAGTCCTTATTCAGTCAGCAAGTAGTGAAGTGATTAATAGAGAATCCATGCTTGACACAGAATGGAAGGATTCGTTCAAATTCTTTTAAAATCAGCGCTTAATTAATTGCTTAGAAAAACAACCCATTGCCAAAAATGCAGGGGGTTGGGTTTTGGCTTTTTTTTTCCCTTTCATTTTTTTTTTCCAGTTGAGAAACCTTTTTCAGTTGAGAAACTAATTACAGGCAATGGCACACAGCAAAATACATGAAGGACAAAATGTGGCACCTTTTGAAATCAGCCCCTCGGAAGGAAGAATGAGGAACCCGGACAGAGGTCCAGGCAGCTCCAGCTTCTGGTGCTCCAGTAATTCCCTCACATCCCGCTCTGGTCCTCTCTCCCACACTGCAGAAATCCTGGAGAGCTGGGATCTAACACCTCACACACACAGACAAGGATCAGAAAAGGAAAACTGCCAGAAATAAAAGAGAAGCCGGAGAGAGCCCTGTGGAAACTGCTGCAAGTTTCTTGACAATTTTTATCTACCTGATTATTCATATCAAGACAGTACTAACCAAGTCCAGATCGGGATGGGGATGGGAACAATCCCTGGGGCTTGGAAGGCTGTGCAGAACTTGGCACTCAGGATCAGGCTTATTTCTCCGTCCTATTAGGGTGGGCAATATTAGCCTACAAAATTCGGAAGCAAAATGAGCATGTCCTTTTGCCTTCATTTCTTCTCCCCCTCTCTCTCTCCACATTCTTCTCCTCTCGCCTTTTTCACTGCGAGCACTGAATGATGGGATTTTTGACATCAGAGGAAAGTCATCCCTTCTCCACTCCCCCAGCTCTGGCTGCTTCCTCCTTGGCCACGTCTGGCGTTTGCAGCCTCTGTCCCCACTCCCAGCACGGGCTCAGCCGATCCCACCCCAGCAGCGGCTCCCTGAGCATCCCCAGCCCTGCCCAGCGCGGAGTGCCCGGTGCGCTCCCTGCCAGCCCCTAAACACACTCTGTAGCTGCTACAGAAACACTGGCACCGACTACAGCAAAGTCATTGTTTAGTCAAGGTAAAGTGACCTCTATTTACTCAGACAACTCAGCTGCCTGCAGGGAATAACTGGGGTGGAGATAAGTGAAAATGTGCTGGGAAAGTGTCGCTTTGCCCGAGCTGTGCTCGCCACAATAAGCGAAATGTTGGAGCGGTTCATGCCCTTTCTCCTGCAGTTTCTTCAGCCCTTTGATTTATTATCTGCAGCCAGACAGCAAATGACCCCGAGTCTGTGTTGAGCCAAAGACAGATGAGACTTGTTCAGCTAAGTGTATTTTCTGATCCCAATAAATACTCCGTTAATTATCACGAGCTGCCAGGCACCTGCCATAAGTTGTTTATTCACGTATTAAAGAACAGCTTTAACCAAACGGGGTCTTTTTCTACATACAGCCTCTCATTTCCCCTCCGGTACCTCCAGTGCAAGGTAATTCCAGCTGCAGTTCAGGGGCTGGTGACAGCACTGTGGGGTCAGGACAGAGGTTGGTGGGACCCGACACCACCCCAGGAACTGTGTCTGCAGTGACTCAGACACGGCTCTGACTCACGGAGCTTCTCCTGCTTCCTCCTTGCTCCAGGGGGCGGAGGGAGGAATTTCCTGCTGGCCCCTTGTCCTTACAAATCACCATGTCCTGTTGCAGCAAATGCTGCAGGGAGGTCAGGGAGTGGGAGAGCTGGAGGTGCTGCCCAGTGCACCTGCTCTGGAGCAGGGGGGACGGACACCACTGTCCGTGCACTGGGAATGTGGCACAGACATGCCAGAGCAGCACCCAGGTCCCCTCGCTCCATGGCACAGTTCCGTTTGCCCTGGCACCTTCAGGTACCTGACAACTCGGCTGGAGCTCCACACTCTCCACCCAGCAACCCAAAAACCCAACTCTCCTCTTACAAACACAAACCGATACAACCCAGGTGATTCCTCTGCCTTCCTTCAAGACAGCACCATAAATAAAAGAGGAGTCTTAAACATCCGCATGTCATCACTTATACCCGTGAACCTGAAGGTGAAAATCAAGACATTTGGTGAAGGTTCTGGGATAAATCCAACCCTTAAATGCCGTCTTGTAAAAGTCTTCCCAGCTGTCCATCAGAAGAGTTGCACTTAATTACAAGTGCAGCCAACAAGGTTTCACTACCACCAAAGAATCAAGAACGTGGATGGGCTGTGCCATGATAACCCTGAGAAAAGCCAACCTATACCTGTGAGAAAATAGACCAGGAATAATCAGGAAGGGAAGGCAACACTTCTGCCTTGTGAAGATTGCCTTTCAGAGAAAATCCAACCTATTCACTGGTCCAAATCAGTTGGAAACCGAATGGTGGAAAGGAAAAGAGGGGTTCTGGCAGAGACAGGACTGCGCAGAATTCCTGGTCATACTGCAGGGATGGAGAGACAGAACTAATTTTATCAAAAACATGTGCAGGATGAAAAATGAGCTCAGCACGCCATGCCAGACAGCACTGATGTACTCACAGGCTCACCTGGTACACAGCCATGTTGTACAGTCTTAATCACTTCAGAGTAACTGTTAAATGCCACACAGGGACAAATAACATTATGCAACAACATTAATAGCACCTACCACAATAGAATTATAATCCCTTCAGCTATGCTGGTATAGTTACATGACTTGCCAGCAAATGGGTGGGACTTTTCAACCTCTCTCTATATTTTCATTCATTCACCTTTACACTGTTTTCAGTTCATCCCTTCTAGGGCAGGAAAAATTATCCCAGTATTCAGCCAATGGCGACACAAAGGCCTGTGCAGGAAGGTCCCCACTCCAGACCAGTACTGCTAAAAGCATTTAGGACACTGATACTGCATGGGGAGTTTGTGGATATTTAAACCTGAATGGATTCTGGCACATTCTTTAAAAAGTATGTTTTTTGAGAGAGATCAAATGGTTCCAATCTGACTTTCACATCTTATCTGAAAGATGATGGCTCTTGGAGCATGTTTTGGAGCATATCCTACCTGGGCATCACAGACTTCTATAAAAATTCTCCCGAGAGCTCTTCTGAGTACAGAGAGAGGTATAACCACATACAATGACAAGGAAATTAAAACTAAGCAGCTTTGGACCAAAACCAAGACCCTAATTTTTATCAGCCAACCACAATTCCCTCCTGGAAGCGCTGCTGAAGGACAGTGGGTGGGTTTCCACCACTCAACGTTTCAAAATCAAGGCTGGATATTTTTTCTCTGGACAGATGCAGTTCAGACAGGGAAGTCCATTGCCCAGCACTGCCCAGGAGGTCAGGGCAGCCCCCGCTGAGGGTCCTGGCTGCCTCCAGCTCCTCCCCAGCCCAGCGCTGCTCTCACAGCACTAGCCTTGTTGTTCACAGGCAGCCTGTTTCCCCACGGATGACCAGATCTGACCCTGCTTAGATTACAAAAGTTAAAGGGTTCAGAAGTGAGGAAAACAGGAAATCCAAACAGTGAAAATCTCAGCAATAACGTTTCCTCACAAAGACCTTCAGATCTCACTCTCAGCCAACAGCTGTCTTGGTGACGTCCAAAAAGGACCATGTTTAGAGTGGCGAAGACTCTCTTTCTGCCATTTATTTTTACCCTGTTTATTTTTCTATACTGTGACATTTTCCTCCTCTTTAAAGCCTTGGTCATAAACGAGGGCACTAATTAAGACCTAAGAAAATGTATGTGAACACAGGTAACCCAAGTGCTCCAATGACGTGGGCTCCGAGGGCGGAATTTGCCCTACAGAAAACCAAACCTGTGCACCACTTAAATCCCTCTGGGCCACAAATGCTGCAGAGCCTTTTTATTTCAAAACATCTGGAAATGAGATGACCCATAGCTTAATTTATTGCACCACAAAGTCTGGGGCTGGAAAACAACTCCAAACACGATCCTGTGAGGAAGCAAAAGCTGGGAGGGAGGAGAGCTTAATGTGGAAGACAAATATCATGTTTGTTTGGTTTGCTGTTTCTGCATTTTAAAGCTCACCCCAATATCCTGACTTAGTATCATGTACAAGTATGGCTGTGATGCTGTGACACTCTGTGGGTCAAATCTGTGAGTAGCAGAAGTTGGTGGTGCCCCTGTACCATTGGGTGCAGTGAAGACCTTGTCCTCGTTCTTCCCAGAGAGCGTTACAGGAATTTAAGGAGGCTGGAGAGGCATCGTTAAGGTCTGGTTGGTTTGCATTCAAATTTTCAGTTTCATCCCCTCATTTTTGGAGGTGAAATTGGCGTTTTCTCCCCGGCAGGGCAGGTTTTTGCCATCACACTGCCATCTAGTGCTGCGAGTTCGCAAGGCAAAAGCTGCCCGAGGTTGGTGGGTGACCAACAGCGAGTGCCCGAGTCGGGCTCTGAAAGGGGGTGGCAGAAGTCAAGGCAGTTCAGTTAAACAAATAGAAAATGCACACCCAGTGGTGGCCCTCAACCACTTCTGGTGGAACACAGGATAACAAAAGGGGTTGCTCAGAAGCCCATCCGTTATCCAGCTGTTCTCCACGGTAGGAGACGTTCAGGATGTGCCAATCTGACACTACAAGTCCCAAAGTCCAGCTGATCCAAGCTGCTATTGCTCTACCTATTTATTCCTGCCAAGCTACCACCAAGCAAAGCCTGCAAAGAAGTTTTTCACAATAAAAGCACTTGAATGTCTCTGGCCATGTCTCTTCCAGCTTTACTGGATCCATTCCTCCAGCGGAACTCCCTCCTGCATTCAGCTCAGTTGTATCAGAACATCTGGGCCAAATTTATTCTCTCTGTGATTGATTGCAGTGGTTTCACTCTGGGCCATGGGTCTCTCCCCACAGCCCTTGCTGTGATCAGCATCCAACAGGATTCACTAAGCAAACACGTCATTCTGCTCACAGAAAATCCCCCTGATACTCCCCACACTCAAGGACTGGGCAGCAAATTAAAACTTAATGTCAACCCGAAACAAACTGACCTTTATGAGTTAAAAATCCCACTCCTAATGTTTTACTCATCTAGAGGATATTTGTCCTCAGTGGTATGTGTGTCAGAGGGTGCGAAAGTGAGAGTGTCTTGAGGTTACCAATTGTTCATACTCATAGTGGATGAATCATATGATAACGCCACAGCAACATCCTGTATAATTGTCAGGAGCCTCTATTTCTGGCACTGTGTCTCTACTCTGTCTCATGAGCAAATGTTATTTGTGCTTTGCTCTATAAAACCAAAACCAAACAAAACCATTCAACAGGACACTTTTCCACAGGCCCCAGCCAAAATCACAAGAGCCTAATTGAGCCTTCAGTCCCCCCCTTCAGTGAGGAATTGTGTGAGGAAGTTAATGGGGCTGAGATGGATGTGGCTGCTCTGCAGCTGATTAGTCCCTGAGCAACTCTCCACGTGTGAGGAACAATATTTGTGTTTCCTAAGCCACAACTGAACTCAGTGGGACCATCACACACAGATCTGGGACCAGGCTGGGGAGGCACTGGGTGCTGAGGGAACAGCAGCTCAGAGGATTTATCTTTGCCTGTTTTCCTTCTGGATGACTTCAAGCAAGTCAGTCCCTCCCTCCTTTTTGCCTATTCCAGACCTACAGCCCACAGACTTTGCTGCTCTTTGAACAGCAGAGCTGCACCAAGAGGCCACCAACTGGCTTTGTCAATCTAAACACGGACCTACCACTCAATCATCTTTGAGGTCCCTTCCAGCAATGGCATGGCAGGCAATGCCAGAGCATCCCAGTTTGGAGCAAACTCCCTGGGATGCAGTAAAAACACTGTCTGTATCTCCCCAGAACAGAAAAGGCACCAAATCCCAGTGTTGGGGGTTCAAACACACCTCTGTCCCCCCAAACACCTGGGCTGTGGCACCAGGGGCTGCACAAACAGCATTATCTGCCCCCTTGGGGTGCACATCCAGCTGCTCCATCCATCCCTCCCCCAGGCAGTGGTTGCTGAAGGCACTCTTGGAATACACAGACTTAGGGCAGAGGCCAAATCTTGTTTGCCTTCCAAAGGTGATGGCAGGATTTTGGCCCCTGCTCTGTGACTGGTTCTAACAAACAGAGCTCGTATTTCAGCCACAATCACAGAAGCTTCAAGGGAGCCATAGTGGAAACTCCCTGGGAAAAATCAGGGTAATGCTTCAACAACCTTTTTGAATGGAATAACACTAGGAAAAACCTTTAAATCCTGTAAAGCTATCCATTAAAAAAATTCTGAACAAATGTTTTATCTCTCATTAGAAAAAAACTTCCTGGCTTTGAGTAACTCCACTATTATTAGGAGTATTTATTCTATATAGCATTGACTACAGCTTTACTATTATATTTTCATATAGTAAAGAAAAATCCCTAATATCAGTATAGAATCCTTTAAATCCATCTGTAATGAATATATATAAACAGTCAACATTTTGATGAAACAGCAAATTCTGTTCAAAAAGTGGGGTTTTTTGAAGGAGGAAAGGGACAGGTAGAGGAAAACGTTCCTCCAGAGAATTTCAGAGTATGGGCCTGTTTCTGAAAATAGCTGAATTTGAAATACTTTGCAAGAATTATCTTTTGTATAACTCTAAAAACAACGTATTTTTAAAATGCCACTGAATTACTGCCATTACTCTTTTCTGTTTTCATTGGACATCGTCACTGTCAGTGGTTTTTTGCACGAGTTGCAGAAGGAATTTACAGGATATTCCCACTAACAAGAATGAGATTTTTAAAACAATCTGGGGGATTAACCACACATCTTCCATTAAAACTAAAGCACACTTGACTGCTTTACAATCTCATGACATTAATTTGAAGAAAGTCTATTTAAAGTTAATATAAAAGTGGGCCAATATCAGAATGTAGGAGCTGAAGGTCTTTTCATTGTGGTGGGAGAGGATGGGAATTTCTGCATGTGCAGCACCCAAAAGGTGCTGCTCTGGGTTCTGAATAGAATTAAAATGATTTAATTTTATTCAAATTACTTAATTCTGTGTCAAAACAAGCAATCAAGCAGGAACCAACCGAAAGAACCCAAGCAAGCAAAAATCAAACCAGCAAATGAGCACGTCAGCAACAGAAAGCAGAGACACTTTCTGAGGTCACGTTTACTATTTTGGCTTCAAATCTTTGGATCATTCACTTCCATTTCACTGCTTTCAAATCCCAAACCTTAACCTGGGTCTGACACAACCCCAAAATCCGACACAACCCCTTTGGGTTTCAACAAAACCCTCTCTGCAGGACCAGCCAAGGCTGAGCATTCCTTGCTCCAAAGTAAGGAAAAAATCCTGTCAAATCCAAAAAAATCTCTTCCCTGCTGCCTCCTCCTCATTTCCTGCTGCAGCCAGAGCGGAAATAGCTCCATTTCCTGAGCAAGGCTGTTCCCAGGGGAGCTCAGCCTGGGCAGCAGCAGCAGGGGCTGGGAATGGGGCTGGGCATGGGGCTGAGCTGGGCATGGGGCTGAGCTGTGCATGGGGCTGGGGCTGGGCATGGGGCTGAGCTGGGCACGGGGCTGAGCTGGGCACGGGGCTGGGGCTGCACTGAGAAGCCTCCCTCGATTCTCAGAGGCAGAGGGAAAAGCAGCACTGAGGTGTCCAGACCCAGCAAGGGCCATCCAGGATGAGGAGGAGACAGGAGAGAAGGCAAACGGGGAGGAGATGTAAGTTGAGAATAGAAAAATGAATTTAAAGGGGGGATAAAGAATAACAGAGAGAGACAGAGGAGAGTTATCAACAGCCAGAGCCTTGTTCAGTGAGATCAGATGTACCCCCATGGCCCCCACTTTTTAAAGGAGTCTAGTTTATATTCTGTATATCTTTATCCCACATCTTTAGTCTATATTTCATATATAGGGAATCTATTTCATCCTAATCTCTTTGAGGGGGGTGTTTATATAACCTTATTCCATATCCTTGGTCTGTACTCTGTACATTGGGAATCTATTTGGTCCCAGTTCCTTTGAAGGGGAGTGTTTTCCTGCAAACCAGTCACAGTCAGCAACAACAAAAAAAGCAATTTATAAAGACAACATGAAGGCTTGGTTGGAGCAGAGTGGGAAGAGATTTAACAGCCCAGAGGGAGGGGGAAAATGGATGAACACAGATTACTTCTGAGAACTCTGCAAGTAAGTGGAGCAATTCACAATACAATAAAGCCCACAGGGAAAGCCTCATCCTTCCTTCCCACATTGGAAATCCATTCTTCCTTGGCATTTTGTGGCCAGGCAAACGTCTAATTATCCAGAAAGGTGTAAAGCCCAAAAGAGACCAAATGCCTTTCAGGTGATCACCTTGGATTGCTCTGGAAGCTAAACAGCATTTGGGGTTTTTCCCACATTGTCATTGCAATGTCTGTGGGACAAGAGACTGAGAGTCAACTTGAATCTATTCATCTTTGAGCTGTAACTGTCTAAAAATTGGATTTCATTCTCAACTAATTGTTTGGGTGCTTCAGATCATAAATGAAGAGATACAGGCAGCTCTGGGGGTAAATCAACCAACCTCAGAGAAGGAAATGAGACACAGCACCAGTAGCAGCTTGGTGTGGACAGCTGGATTTGAGATGGCTGAACTTAGTCATAGAGGCAGTTTAAGGAAAAATAAATTTTATATATATATAAAGGTCGAACTCCCACTGCAATTAAATAATAAACTCAAAAACTGGCCATCAGAGACCTGAGGTCACACAACAAGCCTGTGGCTGCGACCCACCAATTCCTGAGAGCAGGTCCAGTAAAAACCAGGCTTGGACTTGACCTCTGCATCATCCTTCAAACAGGATGATAAAACTGTGCCTCACCCTGACCAATGTCTAACCCAATCAATCTGCTGAGCCTTTACATTTTTTAACCACAAAACATCTTTGCTTTGGTAATTATCAATCACCCTTATGCAGAAAAGTTCCTTCAATTTTTTTTAACTTCTCAATCCTTTGAGAGACAGATAAATTTTAATGATTTAGATTATTAACCTAAAGGTTGATCCAGATTGGGAGGAACAGAATAATTTGTTTAATCATTATTATTATTTATAATTATTTAACATATGGGAGAAAAATATCACCTTAAATGTCATCATGATGCTTTTTTAATTGCCTCAGATGAAATTCAGAATAATCATTACTCAGTGAATGTATACAGATCTAATTTTAAATACCCTAAGATGCTGGATATTTATCTGGAAAATGCAGAGAATGCATATTCATTACTACACAGGGAGTTACAAAGACAGAAAAGAATTGATCAACCAGTTATTGAAAATTAATTCTTTTCCCAATTCACATCTGGGCTGTAATTTGACATGAGGCAGAAAAATAAGCTGAGCCAGGTAATTTTTCTTATTCTTTCTTTCCAGGGCTTTAAGATGTGCCCTTTAGGAGGAGGTTTGTTTTATGGATGCCTAAGAACATGTTTTTGTGGGTTATAATTTGTAATATATTTATTGTGGAGTTCTCTGGACTTGGACTGGTCACACTGAGGGGTGACACTTCAGTCTGTGAGGAATATTGGCCCATGTGGGGATCCAAATACACGAGAATCAACAGCTGCAAAGGAGTTCTGGTTTAGTTTTGTTTGGTGTTCCCTGGGGTTCTTTTTGTGTTCATGGAGCTCCTTCAGGGAGATGCACATGCACACACAAAAAGGAAGTTTGGGGATGGCACAGGTGCCCAGAGCAGCTGTGGCTGCCCCATCCCTGGGAGTGTCCCAGGCCAGGCTGGACAGGGCTTGGAGCAACCTGGGATAGTGGGAGGTGTCCCTACCATGGCAGGGGTGGCACTGGATGGGCTTTAAGGTCCCTTCCCACCCAAACCATTCCAGGATTCTAGGAAGGACAACTCTGTGTAGGGCCAACATCTCAGGGGAGTGAATAACATAAAAATGAGATATGGAGATACATGGGGGGGTTCCAGACCTACAGACACACCCCGGCTCAGTCCAGGGAGAGCTCCAACCCAACTGAGTGAGAAGGAAGCTGCAGCTCCAGCCCCCCTGGAACCAGCTTTCCAAGGACACTGTGGTGTCCACACCACCATTGCCAGGGGCTGCAGGGGTGCCCTCCATGGGAGCAGCTCTGCCCTTGGAGCACAGGAACCCTTGGACAGGAAAGCACAACTGCACACCTGCAAACAGCAGGGGAGAGGTGAGGAAAGGCTGCCCAGCCCAGTGCCAGGAGAGAGGGGGGGGATCTGCAGGAGCTCCAGCAGGTAACTCTGCATTCTCCCCTTGCTCAAACCTTGTTTTCCAAAGCCCTTTGTTTGCTGGGCTCAGCCAGACCGAGGTGTCTCTCCCCAGTGCCCAGCCCTGTGACCCCAGTGCCCAGCCCTGCCCTGTCCCCAGTGCCCAGCCCTGCCCTGTCCCCAGTGCCCAGCCCAAGGTGTCTGTCCCTCCCCAGTGCCCAGCCCAAGGTGTCCCTCCCCAGTGCCCAGCCCTGCCCATGCCCTGCTGCTGCTCCCAGGGCTGGGCACAGGCACTGCGAGTGCTGGGCTCGGGAAACATTTGCCTTTTCCTTGGCACAGGTACAGCATTCAGGATTCTTTCAGGCCAGGCCAATTAAAACAAGCTGAAAACTGCTGAGTGAGGCAGTTTGTGCAGGGATCTGCTTACATCCCCCTCTGAGGAAAGCGGGGGGCCCACTGCCTGGAACTCTCTCCCTCTCTGCACAGCGTGGGTTTGGCTTTTTTATTTTTCCCTT
>JAOXXN010000290.1:3124231-3146346 GCA_026770055.1 Myrmophylax atrothorax
GCTCAAGAAAGTATGAAGTAAAAAGACTTGGATTTCCCTCAAGTGTTTTATTTTTGTTTTAAGAGTCAACAATTAGAGACAATTCTGTTAATATGTCACAGAGTCTTTTTTTTCCCCCCTTATATTCTGCCTTTGCAGAAACAGCTCCTGGTTTCCTATCTGCTGACCTGCCCATTTTCCAAAGTGTTTGGTGAATCAGTCCGGGTACAATCACACCCCATGTAAGTACCAGCCCCATTTCTGGCATGTATATTCAAGATGATAAACAGGGCAGGTTTTGCAATGGAAATGTGGGACACAAGAAGAGCCCAAACAAAGAATCCCATTGACATTGCTGTGTTTTGGATCAGACCCACTGAGAATCTGAAGAGGGAGTAAGAAGCAGGATGGCTATTCCCTCGCAGTGAATATGCGAAGGCCTGTGCTCACATACAAAGGGCCCAGTTTGGCTCTGCTGTGGCTCCTGCTCCATGGATAATCAGCCACTATTCACTGCCAGCTCTGCGGAAGCGCAATCAGGAAAGCATTATGAGGAAAAACCTGCCCTGCAGGGACAGACTTGCTTTAATAATGTTTATGACTTGTCCATATTGTATTTATGTCTGGAAGTTGATTCCTTGGGTTTTCCCACCCTTCCCCCCCTCTCGGCCCCCAAGACAATTTGATGCTCCACCAGGACAAATTGGGAAAGCACCAGTGAGTGATGGACATGACTCTCCTCTCTGCAGGCTCAGGATCCCAGCCAGAAATAGCATTTGATTTTTGGTCTAACACACAGGTCAAACCTCACCTTTTCCTCAAATGACTGATCCAAACCCAAGCCCATGCTCCACAAATTAAAAGGTTTGGCCAGAAAGTGCAACACTCGGGTCAGCTGCTGCCTTTCTGCTTTGAAAACAGCCCAGATTTACGCCCTAAACAGCAATAACAGAAGAAAATGATTGAGGATTTCCCCCAGTATCTCCCAGGCTCACAATTTTCACTGAGCTTTACAAATATGTCATCAATTCCAGTTCTTTTAAAGCCATCAATCTCAGTCACCCAAATCCATCAGAGCAAACCAATCCCAGAGAGGAACCAACTTGCAGAGCAGTGGCAGAGAGACAGACTGTGAGAAAGCCCAGGCAGAGACACTTCATCTGTGTGCCACCAGACAGGTTCTGCAGCAGAATCTGCTGGGTTTGCCCTCCCTGGGGGATTCCACTTAGACTGCACTGCCTCCTGCTCAAAACTGGCCCCAAACTTCCTACCCTTCCCAGGCTTTCCAGAGTCACCAACTGCTGAAGCTGATTTGGCTTCTCTGGCAGGTAAATTTGGTGAGATTCAAAGGCATGCACTGAAATTAAATCTCCATGGAGGAAGAGAGAAAGGAATTGATTTCTTGGGTATTTTGCTGCATTTCACTGTTGCCCCAAGTGCTTTGATCAACACTGCTGTAAGCTATGAAAATTCTTTAATTTTGTGGGTACCTGTTTGCTTAGATTCAAAGCTGGATATGTATCCAGGGATGCCTTAAATCATCAGCCACAAAACTTTTCAGACTGGCCCAGGAGCTCCTGGGCCACACCTGGGTTTGCAAAATATCCACTCCTGAAAACAGAGCACAGCCCAGTGTAGCACAAACACCCCAAAAGGACAATAATTTTGGGACCATGAAACATTCAGGCTCCCCAAACTCCAGGCTACTCTGTGAATCCTCCCAAGCCCAGAACCAGGTGTTGATTCTACATAAACCCTGTGGAGAGCAGACAAATCTGAGCCTGAGTGCACTGAACTGCACTGAGCACAGAGAGGTCGCCACCAAAATGAGGACTATGGGGCTTGTCCATGGCTTTGAGGCATTCCCTGAGTTCTGCAAGGAGCTGGATGGAGCGGTGGAGCCCCTTGCAGAGGCTCTGCTGCCCTTCCCTGGCAGGTGAGGGAGCACCTGGGGCTCACAGCTGGACTCAAACCTTTGTTCCCTTTTCCAGCACTAAGGGTCTTCTAAAAGACATCAAATAAACAGCTCAGCCGTGGGTTCAGCCTGCCCTGCACCACCGGCTCTGCCTCCGAGGAAAGGCTCGGAAAACCACAAGGTTTCCTTTTTATTTACCTCTTTTATCTTTGCTTATTTTCTCTGGTGAAAAGTAACCCAAGCTTGGCTTAGTATAAACCCAGCCAGAAACAAAAGCCCTCTTGAATTCCCCTTCATTATAAATGGATTGTCAATGTGTTAAATAAATCAGTGAAAATGGAAATCCAAAAATAAATAGCCATCCTGCTGTTGCCATGACAACTCAAATTTTTTACCTGGCCAGAGATTTTATGTTTCACAGTCAGTAATCACTGAAAAGGAGGGTCACATTTTTTTTTAATCCTGGCACATTTCACCACCTACCCCCAACATAAAAAGGGGATTATTTTTGGTTACTTTTTAGCAAATCAGAAGATCAAAGAGAGGAGCTATTTTTCATTCTAGACAGGAGAAAGGAGAGACAAACCATTTACAACAACTGACCTTATAACATCCACTCCACCCAGAAAGGGCAGAGAGCACAAAATATTACAGTGAGATTTCAAGGCTTTAACGTAGCCCTGCTATGCAAAAGGCATGGCATGTATAGAATAAGATTTACATACCATAAAACCGTATTTTGGCTCATATATTAAGAGAGTTTTACTATGGTAAAAAGCAACCTCGTCTCAGAACATCAGCAGAAAGTAAATATTTTGCGATTCATGCCAAGGTTCCCTCAAGTGAAATATGTCTCTGAATGACCCGGCAGCCCAGGCTGCAAAGTCATTACACTGCCTGGTCTCTAAAATGGTAGAAATCAACCCAATTCCCTCAAAGTCCACAAGGGAAGGCTCAAAATACTGAAAAATCCCATATTGCCCTGGAATTAACTCCTGAGTTCTACTGGGATGGAAAGGAACATCCTCCTTCTCTGGGGTGGAAAATTGAAAGGAATTCAGCAGAGAGGCAAAAGCCACCAAGGGGACTCCAAGTGTCACCTGGGAACCCCTTGAGCAGCCCAGAAAAGTCACATAAAGCTCTTTTATTCCATTTTACCTGCTTTGAATAGTCTACCTGGTGGGTGGCTGATTCTCTTGGCTGGCAGACATTTGCAAGAAGCCTTTCCTGCACCCCAAGAGGTCACAAAAAAAAAAAAAATCAGACCACACAAAAAAGTGCCAAAATACATAAAAAGTTCAGAAATTCAAAAGGCAGTTTAAAAAAAAAATCACTTGAAAAATAGCATCACTTTGGAATGTTTCCATTGGCGAATTTCTTTGTTAAACATTTACAGGCACTAGATAAATTTTCAAAACAATGTGGGTTTGACCAAAATATTGTCTTCAATTTGAAACTTTAAAAAAAAAAAACCAAAGAAAAAACCAACCAAAACACCTACAATCCCCCTTAAAAAAAAAAGGCAAAGAATCAACCACCAAAAAAACCCCAACCCAACATTCAGAGTTGGGGGTAGGGAGGAAGCAACACAAAACAAAACTGCTCACATCAAAAAATCTCCACAAATCAGCCTTTTCCACAAAGAACACCTTTTGTCAGAAAATGTCTTGACCTGCATTAAATTGAATTAATTAATCTTGGTCAAAAATCCAGCCTAATGGCAATAAAATGTAAATACACCCCAAATCAGCCACAATATCCCTGGCAGTGAAGTGATAAATTCCCACAAAATCATCTCCAGTGTATCTGCCCAGGTTAAATAGCTTTTCCAAGTAAGTGTTCGCTCAGTTTTGGTACTGCAGTATGTTCTCAGCAGCCCAAGCCTGTAGCCAGTCCCTCGTGTTTCTGTGGCTGTGCATCCCCATGAGCACACACAGAGCTGGGAGGGCTCCAAACCCATCGGGGTGTTTGCACCGAGCCCTGCCCGAGCAGCAGCACAGACTGGGCGAGCAGCAGCCGCTGAAAGAAGCATTCAATTCTCCTCAGAGGCTCCTTTTCCTCTAAATGGGCCTCTCAGACTCAGTGACAACTCTTTGCTGCCTGAGAAAAAAAAAAAAAAAACCTGGAATAGGAAAAAAAAAAAGAGGGAGAGAAAAAAAAAAGCCCCTATTTTGCAGTGCAAAGTAATCCCTGCTCCATTGCCATGGCACCAGACATCCGTCTCTTTCTTTCATTGACCAGACGAGGTCCCTCCTCAGCCTCCAGCTTCTTTTTTTTTTAAATTAGCTTTTTTTTTTTGTTCATGTGTGTGTGTGTGTGCCTGGATGTTTCCTTGGTAGGAAAAGGAGTCATTAAAGTATTAGTTTAGGTTGATTGACTCTTTGGGGATGGAAGAGGGTTGTGGGGCTTTGTAATCTCTGACATGATCTCAAAACAGAGGCTCTTCAGTGATACAAGATTGAAATAAGAAAAGGAAGATGCAGCTCTCACCCCTCGGAAAGCCAAACAACACAGTTGGAAGGCTGGGAGTTGAATCTCTTCCAAAAAACTCCCTGATTTCTTCAAGGTATAGTGAACACTTGTGAAATAAAGGAGGAGTATAATGTGATGGCTTTTAACTTCTGAGCAGTTTATGTGGCACGATTCTGACATGCTCTCAGCATGACTGCAGCAAGATCCAAAAATAAACCAAGGAGAGAAAAACCAGGAACTGAGTCAGATTACAATGAAAAATACAAGGGAAAACATATAAAAATATGTATATACATTCAAAGATATACCAGTGCTGAAAAATATATAGATACTGCAGAGGTTACCAAATCCACCTTAACTCTGCCCCTGTGGTTTTGGATAACCGCCTGTCCTCCCCTCCTTCCCCAGCTAAGGAAAGCCCACCCATTCCCAGCTTTTTTGGGTGAACACGGTGGTGCAGAAGTGCTGGGAGATGACTCAGCATCTGTTGCTTTCTTGCAGTGAATTATTGTATTGGGCCACTTTAAAGGACAGCTCTGGCCCCGGGAAGCTGCAGTTCTTCCCGGGGGGGGATGCTGCAGGTGCTTGGCTTTTTTCAGGAATGATTCAGCACCTTGGCAGGATCTGGTGGCAAGAAAACATGTGTGCAACACACATGCAACCAGACGTGCTGTGTGTGCTGACCTAAGGGAAAGAGGGTTGTTGTGGGGAACAAACAAAAGGAAATTTCTCCGGCACACAGGAAAACATCTTTGGCTGCCCTTTGTTAAGGAATAATTCTGAATAACCACCCGTCCCTCCAACAGGAGCCCTGACAAGACAGATGGCTCTGAACTGCCCACTGCCATGGGTCACCTTTTGGTTTCGTAAAGAGTCAGTTCTCTGTGGCACGCACAGAGCAGCGCAGGAGGAGGCAGGGAGAGGGATGATGGGCGTGCAGGGCACACCCGACTGCGCCAGCACCGCCACGCTGGATTGATCCCCCAGGTCCTGCAGGCTGATCAATTGGGCATTCAGTGCAGTCCAGAGTGAATTTATTACTCCTAGGAAACTTTCTGGCAGAAAGGGAGGTGGATCCATTAGGGCAGAGCCCAGGGTTGCAGTCAGGCAGCTCCTGCAGGCCCCACACTTCTTGACTCATCCCTTTCCAAGGTAAAGGGGCACCTGATTTAGGAGCAGCAGGTTCAGCACTGAGGGTCACACGAATGCTCCTGGCATTATGGCATTTCCCAGAGGCCCCTCTGTACTATACAGATTTCAATATTTAGATTGCAAAGAGCAAGAGGAAAGGGAGAAGGAGAAACAGAGAAGAGACTTGAAATGCACTCATGACATCATCTCATCACTCTGAGTCTAAACCATTTATCAACCTGTTGCCCATGGCCAATTCCTCCCACCCAGGGCCAAGAGGACACTTTGGCTGGACACAAGGGACAAAGTTACCTTGCAATACTCTGGATGCTTTGGCATTTACATCTCTCAGAAATCATCTCCCATTCCATTAAGGAAAATGTGTCTTCCCCCATTGACACAACTGTGAAACCAACTTCTGTCTGACACTTCCACATGTGACAGGAGCACACAGAGAGAGCCAGGAGAAATCTCCTATCATAAAGATCCAATTCAGGGTAAGGATTTTCTACAGCCCTAGGACAGAGTGGATATTTTTCTCTTGTAGAAAAATTCAGGCTCCAGGAAGATTCTCTGGCTCATTTTATACGCAACAGTGGGTTCAACATCCACATTCAATCATTTGTGCCATGTGCAACCAGTAAATTGAGCCCAGGAGGGACAAAAAAAGAGAAACTGTTCATCTCATTGTTCTCCCTGGAAAGGATGGGTAACAGTGAGGGAATGCTGCTTTCTTAAGCTGGAAAGGGGGGGACATTGTGTGATCTCTCCTTCCATCTCCACCCAGTTTGTAATTCATTACCATCCCAGAATATTTCTCTGCCTCCTTTAAAATGTCTGGGTAGAGGTTTATGAACTCCAATCTGATTAGTGCTGGAAAAAAGAGGGGAATACCATGGGGCAAGATGGCAGATGTTGGACAGTTAGGTGGGAACACATTTGTAGCTCAATGACCAATTTGATTCAGATGAAGCTGGGATATGGATACAAATTAGGATATGGATACAAATGCGGCTGCTTACCCCTACCTCTGCTTTAAGCCAAATAAAACCATGGTATCTCTACCCACAAAAACACTGCCATACTTCCAGCCCAGAGGTTCCAAACCTGATCTCCACTTCCTTCCCCCTCCTCACTCCACAGACTGTGGTGGATTTGCTCTTAACCAGCAGCACCATCCATGGCACACAGATCAGGCCCTTTATGTGGATTTTTTTTGCATGTTGTCTATTCCTACCTCATGCAAGCCCTTCCAAGGATGCTCTGGGATTGGCTCTAAACTGCCTCCTTATCATCAGGGTTTTTATCTAGGCAAATAAAAATTAAAGCACTACCCAACCACAAGAGCAGCATTTCACACCTTGACCTCTCACAGGCACCAGGTGCCAGCCAGGAGTAACCCAGAGTCTTCTCCAGTACCATTCGTGCAAGACACACTAAAAACAGAGTCAGGACAAACGTAACTGAGCTGAGCTTCACACAGACTCCAGGCAGCTCCTACACGGAGCACATCAACACCAGCAAGAATTCCACCCAGGAAAATCCAATGCACAGCAAAACTACATTTTGCTCTATAATTCCAAAAAGCTCTTTCACCAGCATAATGAAAATTATCAAATTTGCCAAAATCCCATTGTCTGTGGTACTCTACACTTCCCTCCATATCCAATTCCACAGACAACCAGAAGAGGGGGATCACATACAGGACTGACCAAAAGGTGAGTTTGCCACCAGAAGCAGTTTGCCTTTAACAGAATTTTTTTTATTAATTTAAATTTGCCCTTTCCCCACTCCAATTCCCACTGGTGACAGAAAAAAATCCCCTCCTTTCCAAGAATGCCTGTGCCATGTGAACAAAGCTGCAGTCAGTGAGATGAGGTGGTAACAGAGTAATTTATGGTGGGTTTAGTAGGAAAAGCGTGGGTTTAAGTTAAACCACACTAAATTAAAAAGAAAAAATATTTAGTTCCTGAGAAAGTAATAATGGAACAAAAAGGAATAATAATGGAATATAATGGACCTCTGAGCAGCTTTTACGGACGTGATTCAGGTTCCACACAAAGTTGCAATGAAGTAGCACAATGCTGACAAACAGCCTGGCTGCAGCGAGCTGGGGCACAAATCACATCTAGTCATCTCTTTCTTCACTTCTGGGAGAGAAAATGCAATTCAGCACATAGAAGGGATTGAGCAGGAAGTTTATCAGCCCTACCTGAAGTGGGGGAGAATCCAAGCCCTGGATTGGCCCAGACCTCGTGTACCCCACAAGCAGGGAAAGTCTAAAATTATACTGCTAGAGCCAAAATCTCGGAATTCAAGGGAAACCCTTAAACTCTACAGTCGTTAGGAAACCATTAAGAATTTAACAGCTTTTCCTGCCCCAGGCTTTGGTCTCCCAAGCCATCATCCTTTGGGCAGTGGGCTGGCTGGGCTGGATCTCACTCCCTCTCTACTGCCCATCACCTGCCCCATCCCCATTTTCCTCACTCCCATTCCAGGATGCTGTGCATTGCCAGATCCCTGCTTTTCCAGCCCCCCCAGATGCTCACTGGAGCAGTGCACCCCCAGGATACCCCAATGCCTTAAAGGCCCCCAAAGTACTGCAGTCCTCTGCTTTGCTTTACAGGCATTTATCTTTTTGGATTTGAAGAGCAGAAATGCTGAGTGTAGCAGATTCTGGCACAACAGAGGAGTGGATCAGGCATCCAGATCCTGCAGCCTGCCACATAAATCCCTGTCATAATCCCTAACTTCTCCTCCCATTCCTTCCAGCAGCTCCGTGCAATGAAAAAAAACCAAAAAAAACCAAACCAACAAAACCAAACAAAAAACAAACTCAAAAATCCCCAATCTCTTTAGATATTGTGGGCCAGATCTAAACTAAAACCAAGGATGGATGCTGATTTAGTCGGGGTGGGGCCCAGGTGCTGCCCAAGAAATCCTACCAAAAAATTAAATCTATTTTCACTGGCTTACTCTCACAGAAGGAAGAAACCAGCTCCAGAAATAACCCAGCCAGACCCCTGGGGAGAAGGAGGGGGGTGGGAAACAAAAGCCACCCCGGCTCCTTCTGGTGTTCAGGGACCGGGGAAGGAGGGGGAGAGGCTGCGGGGCAGGGCTGGGACCGGGAGCCCCAGCTGGAACCCCGATGGAGCCTCCCGGGATGGAGCCCAGGCTGGGACCGGGAGCTCCGGGATGGAGCCCCCGCTGGAGGTGGGACCGGACGGGGCACCCCGGGCCAGTGGGATGAGCAGCGTTTGTCGGGAACAAAAGACATGTGATGAGTAGAACAGGAATTGCCTGGGCACAAGGACAAAGCCAGACGGTCTCACAGGACGGCCGGGCTGCTCCAGCAGGATCCAGGGTCAAGGCAGCGGGAATCAATAACGCCCAAGAGCTCCGCGGCCTCGGGACGGAGCAAATCGGTGCAAATGCGGTTAACCCGGGCTCGGTGTGACTGAAGCCCATCATGTGACACGGCAGCACCGGCAGAGTGAGGCTCCCACAGCTGCGGGAAGCGCCTTTTCCAGCACCAAGGCGGGTTTGAATATGGATGTTTGTTTGAATATGGATGTGCGTTATCCGCCTTTTTTTAGAGACCTGAAACGCGAGGAGAGAAGGAGACCCCGGGTTTTCAGAGGCACACACAGTGCCCACGCAAAGAGGCTGTTTAATAACAAACCCCACTTCCAAACCACCCCCTCATCAGAGGAGATTCCAGCTCCTGAACGCTGCCTGTGCATTTAGATGGGTGTGCTCACACTCCCAAGCAATGCATCCCCACCCAGATCATCCATCAATAACCAGGCACAGCACAGATGCTGCAAACAGAAATAGCTGTGCCTCAGGGAAGGTTTGAGCCAAAAATCTGAAGGGTCCTCATTCAAGTTCCTAAAATGCCACCATGCTCTGCTTAACCTTGGTCGGGTCAACTCAGCCCTCCGTGCCACAGTCTGAGAGCCAGGACAGCACCTCTGCATCCCACCTGGGGGATGTTCTTCCATGAGCAAAATAGGGCAAATCCCCATATTCCAGTAATATAGGCCAGGCAAGAGCTACATTTACGTGAGAAGAATTATGATACAGCTTAACCCAATTACCAACACATCATTTACTCAAAGTTAGCTAAAGCTTCAGAAAGCATCAAACTCCTGCTGACTGATATCTCAACAGGTCCTTCTCTCTCTCTCCACATCAGTCCTGGCATGGAGATGATTTTACATCATCAAAATGGCTCAGTTCTTTCAACCTCTCCTTCCAAGCTGGCAGGTGATGTCCTCCCTGTTAACCCCAAGACAACACTAAGAACAAATCTCTCCTCCTCACTTCAGATTCCAAGTCAGATTACGTCCCTCAGCTCCTCCCTTTGTAACTTGTCAGACCATCTGTAATTCAGCACAATTATTCCATCTTGATATATTGAAAAAAAATCCAAATTGATTTTCCCTTAATAAATCTCACAAATCTATGCAAAGATTATATGTCCCTTGAAAATGTTCTAAAAATCCTAATTTATTATGTTTCATACTATGGTTTTTTTAACTATTCCTTCTAAATCCACTTGCTCCAGTTGAGAAAGTTTACAAAAAATACATTTAAAAGTTTCATTTTCTACATTTTAACACTTCATCTTTTATTCCTAAAGGCTCCTATGAGCACCTTTCTGTACATGTTCAACAGCTCAGTCCACTTTGGCAGTTCCTGGAACTACAATAGGTGGCACAGCACTGCAGGGAAAACCTGTAATTAAAATATACCAAATACACAATTTAAAATACACAAATGAATTCCAACCAATTCAGCCCAAGAAATACAGGGAAGAGAGGGAACGCAGAAGGAGGCACTACTTGGCAATCCACATCTTAGGAATTAACTGAATAGAAGCAATCTGAATCAGAGTAACAAAATAGCATTACAGCACACATTACCACTTTCCCTGGCATCTCTCTCAATCATCTAAATGCTTCATTTAACTTGTTCCTAAGTGCCTCTGTGGAAAAAAAATGCAAATTTTTTTCTGCAAGTAAAAATGACTCATCACTTAAGCAGGAGGATCTTAACCCAAGTCAGCAAATAAGTTAAAAGTGAAATTACGAATGTAGATAAACCACAAAGCCATGAGCAAAGATGAATCTACATCAAAGAGTGGCATAGAAAGCTCAGCTTAAATACGTTAATGAGTGCCAGAAAGTCATGTCTTGGCCTGAAAGATTATGCACTTCAACACCAAAACCTGCTGCCAATCACAAAAACCCAGACTCTGCAACCTGCCAGAGTGTGTGGGATGGAGCTGCTGTCAGGAGCACAAGGAAAGCTGTGCTGGGATTTTCCCCATTTGATCTCCTATTTCCCCAGAAGTTCCACTCACACAATCCCAGAATGGTTCGGGTTGGAAGGGACCTTAAAAGCTCACCCAGTCCCACACCCTGCCATGGGCAGGGACACCTCCCACTAGACCAAGTTGCTCCAAGACCCATCCAAATGGGCCCTGGATACTTCCAGGGGTGGGAAATATCATAAATCATGTCTGGTATTGATCATTCATACCCATTTCTGGTAGAGGAAAGCAGATAAAAGCTCCTCTACACTCCAGACATAATAAAGCACAAAACACCACAGAGAGGCTATTACAGAGCAGGAGAAGAGAAGGAATTGGGAAACCCAACACCAAAGAGGCCCCAGCACTCCCGTGAGCTCTGCAGAGCAGCTGGTGGAGTGTTCCAGGCTGAACAGGACTAAGCACAGATATTATTGTTATTCTTTATTACATAACATCCCATATTGCTGCATTTTCAACTCACCCAAAGCCTCCCAGAGCACTTTCACTGTCCCTGTTCTCACATGGCCCCAGTTCTCCAGCTTTCTTCTCTCTGGGTAAATACCGAGGCCCCATCTCTGAGCCAGCTGAGTACCCCATTATATCCTGCTGTTTCTCCCTCACACTTACCCCATTATGCCATTACAGCTGGTGTAGGGTTGTGTGTTGTCTATTTTGTGCCATAATATTGTGGGCCCAGTTGCACCACCCCTGCCCCAGCCATGCTGGTGAGAGCCCTTCCTGGGGCAGAGCCAGGGCTGCAAATGGTGGGGCAGATGCAGGACCTGCTCGTGCCACAGACACTGCTGTGCCTCCCTTTATAGAGAAATTACTGGGGGGTGTGTATGGAAAGGCAGTACTGACCCAAAATAACAACCACAGCAAACGAAGCCGCTTCAAATGTGCAAATAGAGACCACTTGGAGGAATATCAGAATGGATAACTCCGCTCTCTACCTTTTAAAAAATTGTTTTCTCAGCTCTTTCCCCCTCCTGCAGCTGAAGGTACCTGAGCCCAAAGTGGGAGCTGAGCAGTGGGGTTTGGATACGAGTCTTTCCCTCCTCACAAACTCACTGTGCAGGGGGATTTTTGTGACTATTTGTCCTTAAAATCTCCACTGATGTTTTGCTCCTGGAACAAAGTCAAAGCACCCCTATGGTCCTGCAGCAGTTTGTTGTGCCATTCTGAGCCACTGTCCATGAACTGACAAACACTGGGCACTTGAGGCTGCCGTAAATTCCAGTTTACTGCCAGGCCAGCACACTGTGGATGGAGAAGAGCTGATCAGAAGGAGCTCCAGGCCAAATTAAAACATGGCAACAGGGCAGAAGGACTGAGCAGACAGACTGGATCTGGGACAGGGAAGGCTCCAGCCTTTCACCTCTGCCTGAACAAAACACAGCACAGGAAATAAGCAGGAGCTGCAAAACTGTCACATAGTCCCTGTGACCCATTCCATAACTATCCAGGGCTTATTATTTCTGTTACTCCGTATGTAGAAGGTACCAAGCACAACAGGGTGGTAATTTATTAAGCTCGGTATCAACAAAGAGTAAAAATCTTTGAAAGCCACAGGAATTAATTGCCTCAAATTAATACCATCTCCTGAGCTGAGGCAGGTGTTATTTTTAAGAACAGAGTAGGTTCATAAATCTCTTTTTCAAATTGCTGCTCTCAGGAATTCTCCTATGGCCACAGAGAAGAACAACCACTGCAGTGCCACCACTTCAGTCCTTGGCTGCTTCAGTCCCAACCCTTGTCAAGAAGAGCAAAGGTCCTGGATCAGTGCTGAGACCATGGTCAAGGAAGAATAAACACATTTCTACCCTGCTCAAGAATAGCAAGTGATTGCCAAATAGCATAGTTATCAATTAGTTGGGGGTTTTGTCATGATCTTAGCTTTTTAATAAGGACTCTAATGAGAATATAAATTCTAAATATTATATTGTATCCATATTTGCTGCTATGGTTATAGCTGACCTGCTTATCAGAGCAAAAGGAGTAGATATGCAAGTTGATGAAAAGCAAATTCTGCCTTTGTGTTCCTTCTCCAACTTTTAAAACAGGCTGTGCTAATCTGCCTCCAGTGCCACTGGCAGATGGAAATACATCAATGAGGCTAATTCTTAATTCTAAAGAATATGAAAGATACTGAACCAAAGGGGACCAGAAGAGCATTAGAAGAAACTGTAAAAGGGGAAGGAAGGATATTTGTGGTACTCAAGGGCTTTTGCTCAAATCAACCCCATCCCTGAGCTCAGAGGATTATCTGCACTGAAATCTCTCTGTAAACTAAATAAAATCCTAAGTCCTTCATCATTTCACTTAAGGGTTAAGTGAATTAACCACCATCTGTCTGGACCACATGAACTCAGGGGACAGGCTGAGGTGTTCCTGCAATCTTTCACCAAAATGTGAGTCCACTCTCTAGGAAAGCTCAATAGGAAATGAAAGCTGTTGACCTGACAGTGACTTCCCTGGCAAAGCTGGAAAAGGCTCACTGAGTAACAGTGATGCAAAATGCAGGACCAGGTCACTGAGAAGAATTCCCAAGAGTTTAGAGCATTTTAAGACCACGGGGTTACCACAGGGAGCTCAATTTGTCTGCTGTACCATTTGGGGGCTGATTTCCAGCCCCACTTGGTTAGTGGGGTGAACCTCCCTGTAAATAAGTGAGTACAGGATAATCCACATGTTAGGAACAGTTTGATCCAAAGTCCACAGGAGCTCCCTGAAAGAATCCCACCAGCTTGTTGGGGGTTGAATCAGCTCCCATGAAGGGAAACTGAGGGTCTGAAGAGGGAAGTACATTTTTAGTAAATATTGCCAGGATCTGGCTGATGTAAAAGGTGTTAAATCATGCTATTTTATTCTATTGGCAACAGTGACATATGTGGAAAGTAGGATCGTTCCCCTCAATTACCCCCAAACCATATGGTCAGCTCTGTTCAGCCGTAATTCCAACCATGTCACTCTGGGTGAGGATCCAGCCCAACATTCCTATGGGGAATATTCCCCACAAACTATGCAATTCTATTTAAACATCACAGCTTCAATTGTACCTGACAGCCAGCCTGACAGAAATTGCCTAATCTTTGTTTCTGGTTTGCACTTGTTGCCAGTGTCTGTCAGTCTTTTCCTAAAGCCAAAATCAGATCCCAACAAACACAACAAGCTTTGGACTTCACTGAAATCCATCAAGAACAGATTCACAACTTACAGTAGTTTCACAATTTCCCATAATATCATACATTCCTCTGCAACCACTCTAATAGCCTTGTCCTAGAGTCTCTAGTGGAGCATCCCAATGAATTGAAAGGATGTTATAGTGAGAGACAAAAAAGTGAGAGAGAAGAATTAGGTGTGTTGCTTCTATTTCTCTTGTGATAAAACCAGTTAGCATCATAATCAATGTCCATCCTTACAGTGGATTAGCTCCTGAAGACAGCTGAAGTCACTTCCTCTTAAAATCAACCCATAATGTCACAGAAACAAAATTATATTAATAGTTCATCAGCCTCTTATCTCCAGGTGTGCAGCCCAGGGCATTTAGCTTGCTAGTTTGCCATAGCTACCCTGCCCAGCTATCCCAGGACTGCACCCAGCACCTGAAAAGTTAAAACAACAGTTCTGTACAACCTGAGCTGCACTCTGAGAGCCTCCCTCAGCCAGTCCTGCTGCTCCACAGCCCCTTCCCAGCTCTGCCCCCTCCTCTGGACATGCTCCAGTCCATTTTTCTTGCACTGAGGAGCCCAGAACTGGACAGGACAGAAGGTGCCTCCCTGGTGCCCAGCACAGAGGGACAATCAGCTCAATGCTCAACACTGCTCCAGGGACAGAGATCAGTTCAGGACCTATAAAATACATTTATGCCACACTAAACTGGCCTAATTACCCTGTGCATCAGCCAGGCTGGTCCTGCTGTGAGCATCAAACCCAAAGCATTTGCAGCTTGCTCTGCCCACTCCAGACTCCAGCCAGTGCAATTCCAGCTGTTGAGTTCAGGGGCTGGATCCAGTTCACAGGGCAGCAAATGTAGTCCCTGGGGAGGCTGCTGAGTAACAGGCCAGACAAACTCGGATTGCTGGGGCTGCTGAAGTGTGTCAGAGGGCAAGACACAGGTCAGCAGCACTTACTGAGCTGCCAGTGAAAGGGGACACACATCAGACATGTGCCAGTGGGTTCCACAAACACATGTGGAACAACTGGACTCACTGGATCATTCGCACGAGCACAGACACATGTGCAGAAGTGCTGGTAGGATTGGGGACTAATTGTATAGTAAATAACATGTACTTACTTACAAGTATAAATATGTATATGTATTTATCTATTAGATAAATATTTCCAGCTATAAAGACATCTATCAAATAGAAATATACCTTTTTAATAGATATATTTATATATTTAAATATACAATACCAATATATCTGTTAAATAGAAATTTATCTAATGAAAATACATTTATATAATTATAATATATGTTGTTATTAAAAATAAATCCGATTTTTCCAAGTCCTGCAGAGCCAGCCCCCATATAATCTATACACTAAGGGAAAGCTCAGCCTGTGGTGTCTGTTTCAAATTTAAAGCAGCCCTGTTGCAATTAATCACAGCTTGGTTGATGAAGACCACAGCACTGAAACGACAACAGGGAGTCTGGGAAACTATCCCTGTCATCTTCAGCCACAACAATTTATTTTAGACCTCAGAACAAGGAAGGTTTGTCACCCAGTCCCTGTTCTGATCTGCTCTTCTGAATACTCCTTTGAAACCAGTAGGAAGCAGATGGCCCAAAAGATCATTTAAAAGGTTTAGATTGCTCCACTCCCTTCTGGATGGGGGAGGATTCCAAATAGGGATCAGTGTCCTCGAACGAAATACTGTCCTGGTGACTGACCTGGTAGGTTGAGACATGGAACATAAAATTAAAGAACACCCACCCAGCACTCAAGTAAGAGGGAGGTGTTACCCTGCTCTACACATTTAATTGCTGAACACTGACAACACAGAATCCCAGACTGGTCTGGGTTAAAAGGGACCTTAAAGCTCATCTAATTCCACTTCCCTGCCATGGAGAGGGACACCTTCCACTAGACCAGGCCACTCTGGGCAATCACCACCACTATTTGGTTCCCACTGCATGGAGCTGAATTTTAATGCCAACTGGGTGTTTTTCTGAGCTGCAGCTTCTACCTGAATCAATTTATTTCCTTTATAATTTACCCATTATGTATACAGAATTCAAAATGTATAACAAGAATAACTAAAATCACTTGACATGATGTCTTAACTTCAGCAGCTTTCAGCTTATTTCACAGCAAAATGAGAAAGTCAAATAGGTGAGGAAAACAGAGCCACGGTTACAGTGAAAACACCACACAGCTCATTTAGATCTGTGCCCACTGCCCAGCTCATCCAGCCACATCTTTGACAGATATGCAGATATATTAGAAGGATAAATCATTTCATGAGGTCAATACTCAAGAAGGGAGGTTTTAGGAGGGATTTGCATATTGACAAGGTGATGACTTGGCAGAAACTGGAAGGATTTTCTCTGCACAGGCAGGAATATGAACCAGAGATGGATATCAGGGTAGTCATCAACAGCAGAACGGGGGTTGATACAACCAGGAACAAAGCCTGAGGTAAATTCTGGAGGAAGAAGAACATGATTTGCAATGGGGTTATTGCTCTCTCAGCACTTAAACCTGCAACAGGCACATTGCTCAGGTGGTGGGGCCACCTCACACCTCCCCTCTGCCCAGCATATCATGGAGCCTCCTCATCTCATCCCTTCATCCTTTTGCCACATAAGGCAGGATGAAGCTGGAGAAGATAATGAGAACCTGTTAAGGATGGGAAAACTGCTACTAGTGCTGAGCTGCACTTCTCCTTTGATAAAGGCCTGAACAGGCCTCTGAACCTTACAGAAATCACTGAGTGCTTTGGGTTTGAAGGGAACTAAAAGATCAACTCATTCCACCCCTGCCACAGGCAGGGACACCTTTCACCAGCCCAGGTTGCTCCAACCTGGCCTTGAACGCTTCCAGGGATGGGGCAGCCACAGTTTTTCTGGGCACCAGTGCCGGGGCCTGCCCACCCTCACAGCCAAGAGCTTCTTCCTAATATCTAATCTAAAACTCTCTAAATGACATTAGCCATCAGTCCCCGCTCAAACCATGCACAAGAAGTGTTGTAAAACCAAAGGACCAAGTGGCAGGTAGTCTGTGACTTGGCCCTTTTTTAAACCTGTAACTCGCACTCAGGTTGAGTTTTTCATCCTAGTCAAGGTCAATGTAAAGAAACAAAACAATGTCCATGATTTTCAGAATATGCACAACAATTCCACACTGACTACTCTGGTTCAGAAAAGTGCATTCATGCAAATAAACGTGGGAATTCCATTCACGGGTTGGAGAATGCAACTGAGTAGATTTCAAGTGCCTAATAAAATTGAAGTTATACCACAAATAGTTTCCCTACCCCAATCACCTTGTGGGAAAGGGTGATCCTGCAAAGCTGAAGTGACGTTCTGAAATCTGAACTAAGACAGATCTGAGCACATGAGGCACTTCTGACACCACACCAAAATACCACAATTGCCCCAATTAGAAAGGAAACAACAGTTATTAAAAAATAAAAAAAATTTCCTTTCTCTTTTTTGCCAGTATTGTCACATGCAAGTTTTTTGCTCTGCTCACAAACTAATGACTTTCAGAGTTCTGGTTTGCTCAAACTCTGTCCCATTTTGGACAAGAAGGAATGACATCTGCCAGCACAAAACTGTCTCAGCCTCAGGGAAGAGCAGCCCAAGCAGGACAGAGCCCCTGACAGTCCCCCACAGGAACTTCCAGCTCACACCCTGCACTGGAAGCAACATCCAACTGATGTTGAATACCGTGGCATTTTTCACCAGGTAAGGGTCTGTCCCCTCACATTCTGTGTTCAGAATCTTTTCAACAGAGTTGACCACAAATTTGCACTGATTTGCTGAAAACCAACAAAATGTTACCCATTAGCAGAGTAATTGCCTGGCTGGTCTTTCACTCCACACTTCTCCCCCAGCTTCCCAGGGCTAAATGGGAAGGCTTCTCCCAGTGGAAGATCATGTGTTCCTTCATGGCTTCTTTCAGACTCTTCCACTTTTAGCAGGGCTAACTAACCTCTTTTCTACCTACCAAGCTGAAATTGCTTTGCTCCTACCAAATAATACTGATTCATATAAACAGTGGTATGGAAACCAGTGACCATCCCTGGGGAAGATCCTGCCCAAGACATGCAGAGCCTACCTGGACACAAAATTCATTACAACAGCTTGGCCCTGGTGCTTTGTAAAACCCAAAGGGCCTGTCAGTGTGGAGGATCACCCAACCAGTGAGTTAAAGTGATGCTGCTCCACCTCCACGTGTCTCAGGTGGTAACAGGAGATGGATCTGGAATTGGCGAAAGGTTAAGAATCCAGTGGTTCAGCCTTTCCTGGTGGGGGACAATATTAACCTGCCAGAAGTGTGCAATGCCACATTGGCCAGTGGGGTATAAGAACCCACCCTCTGATTAATGAACCAAATTCTCATCAAATTTTCATGAAACAAAACTTCACTGACACAAACTCCCCGCACAAGAAGCAAACACTTGTAAGGACTTGCCAGGGAAGCTCCAAGCAGGGGAAACAACACTTGCCTGAACCTTGATGTGTGCTGGAGAAGAGGCAGCATTTGATATCCTCTTCTTGTGGCTTCCTGGGGACTTCTGACCCTGATTCCCACCTGCAGAAGAATCCAGGTGACCCTTTTTCTCTCTTGTTTAGGAGCAATTCCCACTGAAGTCGTCAAGTTACTCCTATGGGGGGGGGAAAAAGATGCATTTATCCTATGTAGAGCAGGACTGCAAGGGTTGCACTTCACAGAAATCCCACAAGGAAAAGTGGCTGCCTGGGACTTGAGCTGACACTGTACACAGAGCATTTCATCCTCAGGTTACAGAATGGACCTGAGCAGGGGAAAAGCCTTTTTATTTTCTCATATCAAAATCAACACAAACACAAGTTGGTTTGATTAGTAAAGATTTAAAATTCATTTGAAAAATTCAACACAGAGTGAAGTTTTACCTTCTGTCCCTGAAACAATTCCTCTCAATCCCCAGACTGTAACAGCTCTCCAGTCAAACCCCCTGAATCACCTTTTTTTGCAGCAAAAATAAGTCTGTGGGGTCAACTGTTTCTGCCTTTGGGCTGAATAAATTTCTTTTTGCCCCAAGGTAGACCTGACATCTCAGCCAGCACCACCACCATTCCCACTGACACTGTGGAATGTCCAGACACTCAAAATTCCACGCCAGGTTCTTTGGAGAGAGGATAATATTTCCCTATCCAGACCTACCTAAAGAAAACACATCAAGTTATTCAAATATTTATTCCTAGATTCTGGAAGGTCAGACTGACAGCACCTCGACAGGAGGAGGAATGAGTGAAACTCAGGATTTACACGTCTGTGTTTGCAACCAGCACGGAGTCACCCAGCGAGCAGCTTTGAGCAGTGCAAAATGAGAGCTGGGCATGCAGAAAGCACTGCCAGATAAGCACAGCAATGAGCCTGATTCTGATTCATCAGTATTCAGCAGTGGATTCAGCGGGACAGCTCGGAATTTACACTGGAATAAGGCAAAAATCAGGATTAGGCACCATCTGTCTCAGAGAGCCAAGCGCTCAGAATTGCTCCACATGTTTGAATCCTCTTCCCCATTTCTTTAATCTTTACACATTCCAGGTTTTCCATTCAGCTCCAATGACAAAAGATTTTTACAAAATGACAGTCCAGATTGAGAGAACAGAAATTACAACCTCTGACAAAAGAGATGCCAAAGTTTTTATCAGCGCTAAGTGCTCCTTGCAGGCAGCCAGTGGCCTGCAATGGGAAATGGAAGGCAGATGTCGAATGGAAATTAAACATTGTGCTCCCAGGGTGGCCTCGGCCGCATTCACAGTTTGATTTAAAACAAGGCCAGAGTTCTTTCATCATTCCTTCAAAAAGTTTCAAACCTAAAGATATTCCAAACAGACACATACTTGACCTAGAACTTGACGATGCAAGACAATATTTAGGTGTACAAAATATTCCTGCGGAGAATAAAAGGCAAAGCGAGTTGTCTGTGGGAGGGAACGAGAGAATTTGTTCATCAAATCTCTTCTATTTTGGCATTCTGAGAGTTAAGAGTGAATTCAGGTGAAATATCTTGCCCTCTTTTATTCAAACTAAATGCACAGCAAACACGTATCATTTGGGAGACTCGGACAACTCGATATTCTGAAATACAACCAAAACAAGAGCCCACCTATGCAGCAGTTTATTTCTCTGCAGGCTTCTTAAACTGTATTTACCTCTGTGAAAGCGCTCTGCCTGTTATTATTAGACAGGATAAAATAGCACTAGACATTTGCAATGATTTAGATATTCAGGCTCAAGAAGCACAAATTCGAATGGTCTGCAGTGTTTGCTTTTAATAATTTCTGATCACATAATAGCTCAGTCAAAATAACATAAAAATAGACCTCTAAAAAATAAATCCCCTAACTGCTAAATATACTGTACATTGAGGACAGCAAGTATAAATTTAAGGGTTGAAAAGATACTAATTTACAAAAACAATTAAAAGCATAAACAAAATTGCATTTGCTTCTCTTTCACTTTGCTAGAATTTTTTATGACAAAAAAACCCCAGTGAAAGTGAAATTAGTAGAGTATTTCCAACTTGAATAGGTAAATAGGTTTGCCCTCTTCTTGGAAGCCACATTTCAGAAATAATGTTATTCTCTAAACAATTTAATACCAAAAGCAGTAAAACAAAAAAACTTTTGAGGCCATGACTTTGTAACCTCCCTGAAGTTCTGAACACTGGAAGAGCTGGCCTGTGCACACAACACAATCAAACACATGCTTAAATGTCACGGAAAGTCCTGTCTATATTATCCCCCCCACCCCCCCATGACAAGAAGAAATTGTGACAAGATTTTACTTTTAGATGACCTGACAAACCAGCACGTTCTGGCATGAGCAGGACAGTCATTCCCCCTTCATTCCCCAGCATAAGATTCAATCATCTGAAACACAAACCTCATTCTACAGTGAGATATTTTTCAAATAAAACCAACTTGCAAACAGCCTCTCTGGCCTTTTTAAAAATAATTTGAAATTGCTTTAAAACATAAAATAGAGATGAACGGATGGATGAATGAATGGACAGCTAGAGAAATGCTTTCAGTCATGCTTCCTCCCCCCACACCCTTAAAATTGAAAAGCATCAGTATCCAAATAGCAACAGGAAATTTTTACCTTGTGGCTAAATAGCTCACTGTTCACTTTGCAGCTGCCTCTATTTTTTGCTGAGCAAAACACCAATACAAAAGTCTTTGCTAAGAAAACCAAAAGCTTTTGACACAAGGGCAGCGACAAACGCAAAACCTACAAAGAATTTTTTTCCCCCCGTCCCGTCGTTCTAATTCCTAATTTTGTGGGATGTATTGCTGGGCTGTTTATCATAACAGTGTGCAATAAAAAGGACGACTAACTCTTGCAATTTTCTCCCTACTCCTCCCCTTGACAGGGGCCACTGATAGGGAAAGAGGCTCGGAAAAGCAGAGCAGTGAAAGGCTAAGAAACAATAGGCAACCATGGCTTTGACAATGCAGCCCTGAACCCTTTCTGCTCCCGCTGTGACACTTGCATTCAAGAGCAAGGGCGGCTGCCATCATAAGAATGGACAATGGCATGAGGAATACAAGGGAGAGGGGGGATTAAAAAAAAAAAAAAGGAAATCAGATGAATTCAGAGCTAAGATGGCAGAGCTCTCACCTTTTCCGCTTTTTTTCGAGTAATCTGGATGGAGACGTCCCGCAGAGAAGAGATAAAAAGAGTGTGCTGAACTGTTGGATGGTTCTGAAGACTTCTGCATTTGCAAACGCATTTTAGAACTATTTGTAGGGGTATATATGCTGCATGCCATCTCTCTGTCTCTGTCTCTCTCTCTCCCTCTGTGTCTCTCTCTCTTCTGTTTTATGTCCTGCTATCTCCATCACACACCTCTAATAGTATGAAGACTTTCTGCCCATGTAAGTAAGTGAGAGTGTGTGTTCCTTAATGTTTGAATCAAGACACACGTCTGCATGCATTTCTAATCTGGGAGCCTATAGCAGTTACTACAACTATCAATTAGTCAGCAATAGCTTGAGATCCCCATGTGTCTGGGTGAACAAAGGTGAGAAACACATGCAAATAGTACTCCAGCACCTGGGTCACGTACAGT
>JAOXXN010000290.1:3155397-3189028 GCA_026770055.1 Myrmophylax atrothorax
GACCTGTGTATGAGAGTTAAAAGAGGAACAATATTTTTCCTTCCCCCCAAAGTATTCCAAGACCAACCTTATTTGGTCTAAAGTGGTTTTATCAAGGCTTTATATTTTGTAGAAACCTGACAAAATTATTATCCTCTAAACAGCTTTTGACATCTAAAAAGCAGAATAGATGATCCTACAGAACAAAAAGAGTCTGAACTCTTGAGTTTCCCCTACACAGAGATCAGAGACCAACTGCCCTGGCCAAGTCTGATCCACCTCCGTGTCTGTGTCCTGCTTTAGACAAGCACTGCTGGGCTATTGGAGGATTTTTCCAAGTTTCGCAATCCAGTTTCTTTTAGGATTTCACCTTCAGAAAGTGGGTTAAGAAGCTGATAGTGTAAAAACAGCATTACCACCCTATAATTCCTGTTACCTATGAGCTTGTCCAGACCTGAACGCCACCCCTTGTAAGGCAAGTTTAGCCTGGTACAAGTAGGTGGGTTCAGCAGTGAGGTTTTAGCCCATTTCTCCAGTTGAAAATCTGGTCCAATGAAGCAGCAAGAACTGGGAAAAAAAAAACCCAACATATACAAACCATGATCAGAGACTTAGGTTTCTAAACAGTATTGAGGTTGCAAAAACAAATTGACATCAACATATGGGGAAAGTCTGAAGTTGCAGCAAACATTCACAAATGTGAGAAACTTTGGCATGCAGAGTCCCCATTAAATTCAAATATACAATGCACAAGATTGAAGTTATTCAGAGGCATTAGTGTTTGCAAGATCAGACCCCCGAGATGTCTCTGTGTCGTAACAGTTACTTTAGGTTTAATCTGTTATTGAATTAATATCTATAAAGAGCATATATAAATACAAATCAGATCGCAGCTGCAGTCTCACTGAAGAAAAAGATTGAAGGTCTAGGGGGGAACTAAAATTTCCATGATGGCAATTTCCAGCGTATTTTGGGATTATCATCCTGCTCAAACTGCAGTTACTATTTTCTTCCATACACAATACACTCTCATCTATGTGAGAACAAAAAAGGCAAAGAAATTAATTAGAGAAAGAAGGGAAGGACAATACTGATGGGAAAAAATTGCTTGCAAATGGACAGATTGCCCTTGCACAGGAGCAAGTGATGGTCTTAAGTCTGGCAACCCCCCTCAGATTCCTGTGAAAAGCCTGATGTGCTCTACTTAACACTTATGAAATGCACGAGGGAATAATGACCTCTAATTTATTTTGGCTACAGTGATGTTCATCTGTGCTTCTGTTCATCCTGCTCTGAAGATTTCAGGGCACTTTTTAACCAGACTGACTCATTCTCTAGCTGCCTGGTAGTTAATCTGCTCGGATATTTCCCCAAATAACCATCTGCTCCACCTTGTATTTGTTTCCCTCTCTGACTATCCTAGTTCTGGGTCCGTCCTGCTGGCTTATTCAGCACTCTTTAAACTTCTCCTCTGGCCTTATGTCTGGTTGCTTATGTTTTGGACAGACAATAGAGGTGATACAGGCCATTATTCATGAGAAGCTTCAAGTGTAACGTGAGAAACATCTCATCTCCTGACCCCTGTTAGCATAAGAATTGCTGATAAAATTCTGGACTGAAAGAGAAGACTCTTCTGGGAAAAATATAGGCAAAAGTTTCACTTGAGATGTGTTTTGTAAGAATAATCCAGACTAATTCTCTGCCTAAGGAGCAGCTCTAACCCCTGGAGCAGTTACCAGGAATCTGGAGAGATAGTGTGGGACAGACCTCAGGTGCTTGTGAAATTTGAAAGAGAAGAATATTCTGTACCACACCTACAGCCTGTGCTCTTCATTTGATATTTTTAATCCAAGGATCATGAAGTGATTTGCACACTTGAGTGAATTAAGCCTCACAACACTCCTGGAAAGGGTGTCAATACAGTTCTGTTGATTCCACACCTGGATCAGCTGAATTAAAAGATTGAAGGGATCTCCTTCAATCTTGTGCCACCAGGTTACCAAGTATTAACCAGTTTCAGCTGATTTTAACAGAGTCACATGTGAAAGAGGCTGGAGTGAAGCAGCAGAAAAATCTCACATACTGAAAGCAAAGTCAAAGTGACATCAGATCCTGAACTGAGACTACACCTGATCACAGGAATCAAATGTTGGCAGCAGGTGAGCACAATTTAGGAACAAAGCAGGAGCTGCCCCATCCTGTTCCTGGCCATGCACCTTTGGAACACAGACACACAGACTTACTTGTCCTGAAGCCACAAGTGCCACACCACAAAATACCCACATACCATTCCAGGGGGCCAAATTCTTTCTAACAGTAATTTTTCAAGCCTGTTGACTTTATCCAAATTAATTCCATTAACAGATGAATCAGTGGCTGCATAAATATTGTATCACATTTGCTGGAGAAACCAACACTGTCTTGGTTCCATGTGGGGAGCAGAAGAACATAAAACACTGAAGTTTTTCCACATCCAGCTCTGGTGATTCTAATCAGCTACTTCTTCCTTTTCCTTCTTTGTATCAACCTCCAAAACTCATGAGTAAAGTATTGATGATGTTTGTGCCTCCACCAGTGGGGATGCACAAGGAGCTGGGAGGGGACACAGCCAGGACAGGTGACCCCAGCTGACCACAGGGATGGTCCAGATCATATGTTACCATGATCAACATATAAAGCTGAGTAGCCACTCCTGGTTTCCTCCCTCAAAAGTGAGAGAAAAGGTGCAGCCTGGAACTGGGTTAGTCTGAAGTTTTTCAGGGCCTTCAGCAACTTTTTGGCAACTCTGAGAGGTTGCAGAAACCAGGAGGAGAAATGGGAGCCATTTCCCCCCATAATTTCAGCCTTAATTTTCCTTTCCCCCCAGATACACCCAGAAAAATAACATCACAAATTTCTGGCTGTGGAGCCATTACTTGGATAACAGGAAAGTTGCTCACAAACATGTTACTGCAAATCATGGAGAAAATTGTCCTGTCTCCATTTCCTGCTCTTCTCTCCCCCTCCACACAGAGTCTCTTCTAAACAGAGCACAAATGACTATCATTAAAGATGAAGTTTGTGGGTTGTGAAGCTTTGGCTGCTTTAAAAATCAGACAGACCAAGTCAGCTCAGCCCAAATTAAACTACAGGATCAGGAGATGGCCAGAAGAGCCCAAGCCACACATCTACACCACAGCCTGAAAGCTCCATGCTCCATTTGGGTTGCTCTGACCTAGTTTAGCCTCTTCTCCCACACACAATTTGACTCCTATATGGGTGTTGCATTTGGGGGTTTATGGGAGCTGTTGGGATGCATTTGGGTACTGGGCAAGAAATCCCAGAGAATTAGTAATCCCACAGAATATGTCTCATCCTTCCTGATTCCCAGGGGAGCACAAACACCATCTCATCAGCTGCTGCTGAAGGATCACAGCAACGTGTTCTCCTTGTGCCTGGGCAGGACTGGCCAACAGTGTTGCACAAACCCCTCACCTGGGATCACCAGAACACCAGATCATGCACAGACCCTAGAAATGCCACCCATAAAAGCCTAGAACACCCTTATTTCATAAAAACAAAAGTTAAATGCCCTTTATTAATGTTAAAACTTAGCCATGTAAGCCCACCAGCCACATCACACTCAAGAGCCAACCAACACAACAAAAACACACCACTTTGAGAGGTGTTGGTTTCTTTGAAGGGGCTGAGGAACACAAATTAGTCCTAAACCCCTTGGATTTTCCAAGAAGAGATATTTCCATGAGCAAATGAAGAAAACAGACTCCCATGGCCCCTCATACATTCTGGCACAGAAAGGCATGAGCTTCAACTGAGAACTTTTCAGAACAGTATTTCCTGGGGCATTTCTGAACACTATTGATTTACAGGCAAAAGGTTCTGTCTGCAGCCCTGCAAAAGGACTGGGCAACAAAGGTGGAAGAACAAATGCAGAGCTTTTTTTTCTTTAAGTTAATTAAAAGCAACTAGGTCTGATTCCCTTTGTTTGACACCAGTAGGATGCCACTGAGGACTCAGGAGTTAATCCTGATTTACTGCAGCACATCAGAGTTACACACACTCAGCACCTGAACCATTCTGAGCTGCCTTCAGACAGGATTCCAGCACAAGGCTCCCCACATCTGCAACAAACTCGGATCAAATTTTACTAATCACCAACCTCTTTTCAATCCATTATGTTGACCATTAAAATAATCATATGAATTTGTAAGTCTGAGCTGGGGGAGCCATGTGAGCCTCCATGGTTGGGTTTCTATGGAAACAATTCCCCTGGCATCTTCGGGCCACACTCGGTATTCCTGTCTCGCTCACACACTCAAAGCTCCCTGTTTTCCAAACACTCATTTCATGAGGGTTGTGTTTCCTTCTCCCTTCTCTTCATGCATTGACCCCGGGGTGTCCCTGGGGTGGTGTTTCCAGCAGGTCCCTGTGCCCACTTCTGCCCCAGAGGAGTCAGGGTGAAGGCAATGGGGCAGCACAGTCTCCACAGCACCTTCTGAGACTTTTGCCTTCTTAGTGCAACTGAGAGGACTGAAAACGAGTGCTAATGATGTCTTAGAGGTTTGGCCACTTTCATCCCTCAGTGAAAATCACATCTGAATTCCAAAGGAAACTGGTATCTGTAGCAGCTTCCAGGCAGCAGCTGCCACATTCCCATCTCCTTCCTCTACCCCCGGCACCTTCACCCACCCCATAAATGCAATCCCTTATGTCAAAGGTGGCAGCTTCTCTCCACATGCAACCAAGACACACCTGACTTCATCCCTGGCGTGGAATCACTCCCTCCCCAGCCGGAACAAGGACCAGGCAAGGGAGCCAGAAATGAATATCCTCGTTCAAATTTGGCCATGATGCTGCAATTAACACTCCAGCCTTCGGAAAAGTCCCACATCCCAAGCACCAGGGCCCTCCATGCCTTCCCTTCTGAGCCTGCTTTGCAGTACAATGGGCTTCACACTTCATTTGGCTCCGAGTCAGCCCAAGTTTTTAATTGCTCAGTCTCATCCCCATGGAGCACTGGGGACGATCCAGTCCTTGTGTCTGCAGAGCTGCCACCACCCTCCTCAAGCCACCAAGGACAGAACTAAGGGTTTGTAAGGCTGAAATCAGGAGCTGCTACACCTCCTCCAACCAGCCCCTCAGGAGCTGGGGTATTTATGGGCTGCTCCTCTGTACCAGGGCCACACTCACTCAGGAGTGGGTCACACCTGCAGCTCCTCAGGACTTCTCATGGCAACATCCCACATTTTATGGGACTATATTAGACTTTACTGGCTTAAAACCTGTCTGTATTTCTGCAATAGCACATGAAGAACAAGGTGACAAACGTCCCTGTAGTCCATCCTTTTGCCAATATTCGGCTAAAGCATTAAACAAAATTTGAAGCTTTCTAGCTCTGCTTCCCAGGATTTTACCCCAGAACAGACATCACTGAGGCAGAGGTGCTACAAAAGGAAGATGTCCAAGTACCTTCTGCATTTCACCCCTTTGTGTTGCAAATATACCAGACATTACCTTGCAGGAGTTGCTACAGAAGGAAGATGTCCCAATATCATCTGCATTTAAATCCTTTGTACTCTGAATATACCAGGAATTACCTTGCAGAAGTTAAAACACCAGTTGCCTCCCCGAGCTGCCACTTCCACTCCTGCTGTGCCAGTTTTAAAAGAGCACTGGGGCCACGTTTAGGCAGTGTAATTTGGCACAGTTTCCTTTGCTCCATTGTTTTCACTGGGACTGTGCTAAGTTACACCAGATGAGGATATTGCTCTAAAAAGATTTTGCTTTAAAACAAACACACAAACAAAACCAGGTTTAGACAAGAGCAGGCATTTTGAAGCTGCATTCCTGTCTTCAGCAACTTCCAATGACTTGCAGTAGCCTCTGTTCCACCAGGCCACAAATTTGTAACGCTTTAATCTTTCCATGTAAGTCAGTTCCTCTCCTCCCTTAATTGTTTTTGTTGCTCTTCTCTGAATTCCATCCAATTTACCACACAGTGCAGACTCCATTACATCCCAAAGGCCAGAAGTATGGTGTACAGAAGCTCATTTTCAAATTCTATGACCTCAATTCTTGGGAGGATTTCAGAGAGCAGACACTAGGCTATAAATGAAGAATGTGCACCCGTATAGCTGGGGAATTTAAATGCATTTTCTGTGAATAAATCTACCCAGTACTTTCTTGATCTGTACAATCTTCTGCCATAGGGGCCTAACATAAAAATACTTCAAAGGCTCTAACAAATTCCCTCAAGATGTGATCTTCAGCATTTCAAAAGCTGAAAGACATAGACAAGGTTTAAAGTGATCATGACATATTTTTAAGGTAACACTCCTCAGCAACTCCTGTTCACCCATTTCTTGAAAGTGAAATTATATCACCTCTCTCTGTATAGATCTTTTTAACTTACTGACTTGTTCATGAGCAAGGCAAAGATGAAGTGAATTTGACTTTTGGTTAGGGTTTACTATACCTCATTATCTTTAAATGAAGCACAGCAATGCTTCCTTCCTTCCAATACACACTAGACAGTTCCAAATGGAAATCCTCCAGGCCCTCACCACTTCCCTTGCCTCCTGTGGCACTAAAAGTTTAGATTTGGATTCAAGTTTCAGTCCCTGTGTCAAGCTGAAACACAACCCTGAGTAGCAACACTTCAGTGAAAGATTATTTTTACATTACACCTCAGTCCCATCTCATCCTAATTATTCACTTCAAGCTTTAACCCAAAGATATTTGAAAACTGGTGCTCTTGGCTGAAACCAAGATTCCTCATGTCTTCCAAGCAGTTCCATAACCAAGTCCCCATGACTGTGGCATCTTTAATGAGAATGCAGATGATCAGTTCCAGTCTGCCTTGCACGGTTAACTCAATCAACAATCTGCTAATGACTCCAGCATGTTCCAGCCTTTTGGCTAATGAGAACCGTATTGACCAGACTGTTCCCGTTCTCCCAGGATCAAACGCCAATATGGAACAAGTTCTGGTCCAACTGTAACATTAGCCCTGCCAGCAAAATGCTGACCAGCCACAGACAAAGCCTGAGTGTCATTAGGGAGCAAAGAGCCTCCCGAGCTGTAGGTCAGCCTTTCCCATCCTTCCAGGGGATATGGTGAAACCAAACTCCTGAGAAACACAGAGCTCCCACCTTGGTGCATGGCACCTGGAGGCAGAAAAGCCTCTTGTTCCCCATCACTCCTCCTCCTCGCTGCTTTCTGCTGCAGGGTAATTGTAGCAGGCGAGAAGTAAATACCTTCTGCTTCCTCTTTTTTTTCCTCTTTTGTTGTGCAATTTACTGTCACCTCCATTTTTCCCTTCCCTCCTGCTCCAAGCAGAAGTCAACTGACCTTCTGAAAAAATTCAGGGGTATATATAGATCACTGAGTTATAAACCAGCAGTCTTGCCCCTCTTTATCACCAACACGGACCATTTTCCATGTGCAGGTCTAACAGGGGCCCATTGTCTCAGAGAAGGGCAGTATTTACTGCAGAGCCCGAGGACTGAGATGGGAAACAGTTTGTCAGGTGTTATCTTGCCTGTTGCACAAAAATATGCTCCTATGGAAAGAATTCCAGGGACTTCAGTCATCTTCGGACTCACACTGTGTTTCCTTACCAAATAACCTCCAGTTCCTGGTACAGTCTGATCTACACAATGGCCAATTGCTAAAACAGATTTTCCATTCCGTGCCCTGGAGAAAACGCTCCACTCTGACCAATACCTCTCCATCAAGAGGAGACCTTGGTTTCATTTTTGTCTACACCATCATTTTACTGGGGGACAAGTGACTTCCCTTCCCAATCCTCCACTGCCCTCAATCAAACAGGGGTAACACAGAATCTTTTGTCCTCTGGAAAGTAAAACTGCTACAGGAAAAAGCAAAACAGGTATTATTTTGCTTTTGACCAGCTTCACGCTGCATCACCCCAGAGCCAAACACTCTGCCATTCCTGGCTGCAGCCAAAGCAAAGCAAAATGTAAAACCACACAGACAAGGAGAAATTAGAACTTGGGAATCAGCTGAAAAGCATCCACTCTCCAAAGCTTCCTTTCAGACTAAACTCATTTGCTGATCTCACTTTGAACAGAAGTCACGGAGAATGCTCCCAGCCCATCAGCAGGGACTGTGCTCTGTCCTCTTTAAGAGGTGCTCCGACACAGTTCTCTCCACTTTTAAAGGCTTAAATATTAAGTATCGTTCAGTCAAGTCCTAGTGGAGGTCTATGCTCGACTTCATTCCTCTCTTAACAATGTCCTCGGGCCAGGGGCCAGGAATTCAGTCACTTAATAACTTCCCTGGGCCGAGAACCCTTCACCTCGGGCACGCTCTGCTCTTACACACAGCTGGAAATGTTCCTGTTCGGGCCATGGTCTGCCTGGCCATGGCACTCCCTGCTCCACTGACTTCTCCTGCATTATCCTTCAGGTTCAGATTTCTCAGCCTCACCTGCAGGTCCACACCCCTCCTTTTTCTGGTACCTTCCTACTCCCTCTCACTTCAGCTTTAGCTTTCACCCTACAATGCCAGAAGGTTCTCTGGACAAATCAATGAAATCAACCCCCAACAAATGACCTTTTCTCAGTGTCTCATAAGTACCTGTCAACTCCAGGAGTGCCACCACAATTGAATGGGAAGATTTAGAGCCAGACTCTTCATTGAGAGCAAACTATTATTCTAGAGGTTTAGATGAACTGGCCAGTGGCCAGCCCTCCTTACTGCTCAGGTACCACTAGGAAAATGGAAAGTGGCTGCTATTTGGATTGCACAAAAGCACAGAAAAGGAGGGGGAGTCTTTTAAGGGACAAGAACCAGGCTGTTCAACTGCTGCTGGTCTGACATCTTCAAGAGATGACACAGAGGGTAAGCAGATCCACAGTACAACCAGGGGACCACAAAAGCAAGCAAAGTCTTCAAATACCAGAGATGGCCACTATTTTATGGCATCACCAACAACCAACCAGCTAAGCAGACTACACTGAATGGAATAAAAAAAATAAACAGGCTGGGAAAGTGCCTCAATAACACCAATTTTCTTTTCTACAGTAGATACTGCTCACTTGCCATCTGCAGTTCTGAATTAAAAGCTAAATAATCTTCTCTGATACATCTCACGTTTGCTCATACTTCAAAGTGGGACTTACAAACCTCATTTGAATTTTGCTTACGCTGCTGAGGAACCCTAAGAGAGTTCTGGATTACTCTGCAAATACACCAGAATATTACAATGTACCTTCTTCAGTGTCTCCATGAAGACAACAATTAAAACTGTGCAAGTCAGTTTTCTATCAGAAGGTATGAAGCTACTTGGATAGAAATACTTTTAATATGTCTCTTTGTGCATGAGAAGCACTACAGTGGCACATCATTTTGTTTTTCATTAAAGCTGGATAACAGCCCTTGGTGAAACATTTTACAAGTCTCTGTAGCTTGTGGTGGTGATGACGGTCAACTTCATCAGGCCACAGAATCAGAGAATGGTTTGGGTTGGAAGGGACCTTCAAGATACTCTATTTCCAACCCCCTGCCATGGGGCAGGGACACCTCCCACCAGCCCAGGTTGCTCCAAGCCCTGTCCAGCCTGGCCTTGGACACTTCCAGGGATGGGGCAGCCACAGCTCCTTGGGCAACCTGTGCCAGGGCCTGCCCTCCCTCCCAGGGAAGAATTTCCTCACAATACCCCATCTAAACCTTGGCTCTCTGTTTCATTGCCCCTTTTCCTGTCACTATGTGCTCTTGTAAATAGTCTCTCCTGTTGAGTCTAACAGAGAAATACTGTGCAAAATCCTCAGGCACTTGGATGGCTGACTGAATTTCCACACTTTCCAAAAAGTTTTCTTGGGTGAAATAAACTCTTTTTGCAAAGCCTGAAAGATGGAGACGCTATTACTTCACCACCACATCTCTCTCCAGACTTCAATCAGATACTCCCCAGCACCACAACACAAACCTGCTCATACACACAAGATGGTTTTGCTGCTACCCAAGCAAGTGGCTCAATTTGCATTAAAACACAGAGTTGCCTCCCTTTCCATACCCCATTTCCTTGCCAGTGACACACAAAGTGCTGCAGGGCAGCTGCATTCCTGTTTTATTCCTCCTCTGCCCTACACTGTGTGATTTTTGCAGCTGCCAAAGCCAACAGCACTTTCCATGCTCTGCTCCTCATGTCTGTGCCCCAAGTCCTGCCCTCCACATCTCCAGTGGTGGCTTGGCCTGTGTTTGGGTTGTGTTAGCCCAGCACAGGTGTTTTCTCAGCTGAGGAAGAGGCCCTGAGAGATGCCATCTGCCCTTTGCTGTGCAGGAGGTTCCTGCTGTGTCCCACCCCCCTCACTCACTCCTGAGGCCGTTTGGAAACTCCCAGTGCTCGGGCACCTCGGAGGAAGCTCGTGGTTACTTGTGGCTTTCCAAAAAGGAAGGCTGCATTTCAGATGACACACAGTGAAACAGTCTGACCATGTGTAAAAATAAGATTACTCTGCACAGCCCACGGTTCCAAGTGGCCCAGCTTTGCCACAGATAAGGCAGATGCAGGAGGCTTAGGATGCAAATTGAGCACTTTTTCTTCAAAAACTGCCCAGCTGCTGAAGGTGCAAAAGGCAGAGTTTTAGGATAAGCTTTATGGTGCAATTTGTTTCCATCACACTCTGCTTATGATGATTTAGCTGAGTGGATCCAGAATCTGTTCCAGTAAAACAGGTCAGAGTGGATATGGGAAAAGATATTTCCATTCTTCAAAGGCAGAAAAACAATTTTTCATCTTTTCTGACTGGATACAGTTAAAGAAGATTACAGCTGGTATGATTGCTTTTGGCAGCCTAGTGTTTGACCTATAATTCTGTAAAAATATAACTAACCCTTCAGATATTGACTGTCAGGAATTTTCCCCCATGTGCTTTTTGTTCTTCTCAGCCTACTTTACATGGAAAATTTACCATATTATAGATGTGCATATAAAGATTCCTTGGCCTATTTCATGAACAGACAGAGCAGATTAAATGAAACAGAACATAACCACAGCTCAAAACTATGTGTGGTCGTAGAATCACAGAATGGTTTGGGTTGGAAGGGACTTCAAATTTGATCACCTCATTCCACTCCTGCCATGGGCAGGGACACCTTCCACCAGCCCAGGGTGCTCCAAGCCCCATGCAGCCTCCTTTCAGACACTTAGGTGGAGCTGCCTCCTTCCCCCATGGGCTGAACAGTTGAGGGGATCATTTGTGCAGCCAGCCCAGCCTGGAGCAGTTGTGTTGACAAAGCTCAGAGGAAACATCAGCCCACACAGACACTTCTGGTTCCCACTCCAGCAAAAAGGGAGGGCACAAACCCAGGCCTCTGAAAGCTGTTTCCCAGCACTGCTGCTGTGTGTGGCTGGAGTAGCCTTCAGAGAGTCCCACTGCAAGCACAGAAAGGTAAAATAACTCTCATGTCTGTGGGAGAAGTGAGAATAGATAAAGTCCAACATCAGCCTTGCCTGAGGCCAAGCTCAGCATCAGATGCTCCAGGTCCAGCCTGTGCTTAGGGAAGCCCTAAAGAACTGAGGGCCAAGGGCTGGGAGGCCACGGGACTGCCTTGTGATTTCTGGTGCAGGTTGGTGCTGACAAAGGTCTTGGCTCACAATGGCAATGGGAGGTTAACGCAGCCAAGCCCTGCACAGGCCCTGTGCAACTCCTTTCTTGCTGCTTTAAGTTTAACTTTCTGTTTGCTTTTTAATTTAATGTATTCTTTTGATCTCTCCTCCTCTCCTTTCTCTTGTCTCCCTGAGTTTGCTGACACAGGAGAAGCATGACAAGCTCAGACAGGCTAACCTACTTTTTTCTTTTCCTCTTGTACATGTTAACGCTCCCACTCTTCTACCCAGCATATGAAAGCTTATTGCAAGTATCATTATAATGATAGTTCCAGTCCCCTGTGAAGTAATTCCCCCAACTGACAGGTGAAGAAACTGAGACACAAAGAACTCTTAAATTACTTGCCCCTCAAGCTTACAGAGGAATCCAGCAACACAAGTGGAAATGAAACCCAACAGGCTTCTGTTTTTCTTGATCCCAATCTATATAAAATTATTTTACCTCCACCCAGCACAGGTCTGTCAAATGCCCCCATTTCTTAATGGAGCAGTAACAAAATTTCAGGTATCAATCACACAGGTTTACACATTTCTGAGGCTTAATTGCAGCCAAGGCACTCTCCTCACCATGTCCTGGCTGCCCTCGGTCTGTGCTGTCACCTGAGCTGGGGCTCGAGGGGTCCAGGTGCCTCTAAAGCTCAGGGGGTGTGTCAGCAGCTCCATCTCACCTGCTTTCTGGAGCCCCACTTGTACTCAGAGTGGAACACAACTTGTTTACACATTAAGCCACGGAGTCTGACCCAGTTGTTTTACATTTAGGCTGAGTTTCCAAATGCACTGACCTGAATTCCCTGTGTGTGCTCACGTTTGGGAGTTTCAGCTTACTTGGACAGGTTGCACCATCCCTGGAAGTGTCCAAGGCCAGGTTGGAAGGTGTCTCTGCCCATGGCAGGGCATGGAACTGGATAATCTTTACTGTCCCTTCCAACCCAAACCATTCTGTGGGCTCACAGGTCCAAACCAGCACACAACTGAATTTCTTCCTAACCATGGATATCCCTCAGCCAAGCTGTTTTCCCTCTTTGTATGGAATAATTCAGTGCTAAGACCTGAGCTTGACTTTACAGAGATCAGATTTCCAGTTGTGACACTGACAAAAATTCAATATCCATCACTCCCACCCAGGATACAGAATCTGCTTCAGTATTAACAAACCTGAACTTTCAATAGCAAGTACACCTTGAAAATTAGTCTAAAATGACTTGAATTCAGATATTGACACCTTTGGGGTTAATATTCTCCAAGATGTTCTCTGCAACAAATCATGCTTTTTTTTGTTTCATGAAAGCTAAAATTAGTACATTATCTTGGAGCTCATTCTTAAAGGCAAAAAAATCTAAATACTACGAGGAGTGAATGATAAAATGAAAAGTGGCCTTGGGACAAACCATATGATGTCTGCACCAGAGCACTCAGAATAGTAAAACCACATTAATTTCTGAGGTAAGTTACTTGAGCACTCTTTAAATCCCTGTTTTGATGCTTCACTTCACAGTAAAAGTAACTTGAATTAGGTTTCACTAAATTTAGTTTGGAAGCAAATCAAGTTTAAACAAAATCACTTTCCACTAGTAACAAGAGTGACCACAAAGGGGCTCAGTGCAGTTTAATGCATTTTATCCATTCATCAGTAGTTTAATATGAATCAGCTTCTGCCCATCCCAGTGCAGGGATGCCCATGGTTCTTTACATGGAGATGTACAATAATGCTCCTTATCTTGAACACAGCAACATCCACAGCACTCCAGAAAGAAATCAACCCTGCCTTGGCTCTGAGCTGTAAATGCATCTATTCCATCATCAGCCCAACAGGACAGCATGTGGGACTGGACATCTGGGGAGCAGATGAGAGGCCAGCTCGGATACTAAATTATTTGCAAACGTCTCTCAGACTCAGGTTTAGGTATTTCTCCTTTGTTTCCATGCTAGGAAACTTGACTGATGTTTCTGGTTAATGAGATATTAAATAATAACCTCTCAGTTGCATTACTGGAATGCTTTTCACTCCTCAAATCTCCCACTACACCTTATACATCTTATCCACAGCATTTCTGTGACATGCTGGAACTCTGTTCCTGCCACCAGCCCTGCCACTGCTGCCTCTGGGGCTGAACTGAGCACACAAATACCTTTCTGGGACACACACAGCAAAGGATGAAAAATCACAAGACTTCTAGAGCAGCAACAGGACATGAAGCAACTGTGAGCTGGATTCAGGCATGTCTTCAGTGCTGATGGCTTTGAGAAGTCTAAAACCCAAGCACAGCAGCTCCTCAGGAAGGCACTTGAGCTCCATTGATGACAATTTTAATTATTTTATTGTAATTTTTAAATATCCAAACCTGCCCAGTGGGTGCCATCCCACACGGCAGCCAGAAAAGACAAACACAATGAAAGGCCATAATGATGTGAAGATGAAACTGAGTCTCAGAAGGAGCCAAAGTGGGCAGAGCAGGAACCTTCACCCTGTCCTAAAACACCCTCTGCACCAAGAACTGAAGACCTCTGCCACAACCTGGATTTCATGCAGGGATACATAAAAGGCACCAAGATGCTCACATCAATTTATACCTAAAGCACAAAAGCAGTTTGGTAATGGCAAAACAAGAGTGGAAGAAACAGCAGGATTTTCAGGTTTCCCTCCAAGTTATAAAGTACCCTGTATTTTCTGATTTCAATTAAAAATGCAATCCTCATGGGAAAAAATGGGGAAATAACAATTTGGGCAACTCTTCTCCAATGTTGTGCTCTCAAAAACCCCCAAAGGTGGGTTATAGTCAGAATTAGTGTTATCAGAGAGATAAATTGGATCCCAAGCTGTGGTGCTGTATCAAAGGTGGCTGGTACCATGGATCAGCTAAACATTGGCATTCTCCCTCTCTCCTTCAGGTGTTCCTTGGAGGTCCAAGAAATTATTTACAGGAGCACAGGGTCTATTCATGCTGGAACTGCCTTTCTTTCCTTCTCTCCCTCCTTTTGCTTTAGGAGAGTGGCAATGCTCTGAAAGGATTGGGTCTTGTTTGACTTTACTGCTGTTGGGGGCAAAGTGAAAAGAGTGAGACCAATAACCACAAAACGCCAAGACAAGGAGATACAGGCCTGAATGCCAGCCCTGCCTGCTTTGTGCCCTCAGAATAACCAGTACCTTGGTGGAGGTAACACACATCTATGTGTTTATACATCTTTGACACAATGAAGAAAAGGGAGCTGGGAAAAGATACCAATGGACCATTTCATTTCCTAGAGTACAGCATCTCTCTTTGTCCCTTGTATAAATCAAAATTATTCTCATTTCTACTTTGAATTGACACCTCCTGCTCCACTTTTCCCCTCTACAGCAGTGAGTGCTACAAAAATGTCTCCAAGTGATTCCCTGCACAAAATCTTTAGGGGAAGAAAACCAAACATTTGTGGCTGCACAACACAGACCCTCTCAGAACCCAAATCACATGGCAAGTAACACCATTTAAATCCAGCCTTTGAATTCAGGGCACACCAGTGCAAGTTGCACTACATTCAGTCATCCCAGGTTAATTTAGTGCTTTTTGTGGCAGCAGCTCCCAGCAAATCACCTGGAAATCTCCTGCACTTCAGCTGCAGAGCTCTCTGCATCCTCTGAAGCCTGACCCTCCCAGCTGGCCTCTTGCCCTGCCCCACAGGAACTTTGCTTTATGGGAACTCGTGTTGGGCTAAAGCTCCTTAAAGCTGCCTCTGCTCTGAGCCTGAATTGCAGGAAACCATTCCAAAATATCTCAATCATCACACTGGTGATCCAGGGCTCCCCCCTCTGTGCCTCCAATCTCACCAAAACCCCAGGCTGGGTGGGAGGAGGGAGTCCCTAAAACCCTGTCCCAGCCATCCCAGGGCTTCCCTGCAGCCCAAGGACTCGGGGCCAGGCCACCAGAGATTTCCAGCAGAGTTCTCCACAGCCCAGGACGGCACAGGAGGCTCAGCCTTTCCACGGGGGAACTGGGAAGCAACATGTTTTTCCCCAGAGAAATCCCAGGCCAGGAGGGAAAGGCTCCAGCAACACAGGCATGTCTTGAGAGCAAACCCCGAGTTCAACAGAACAAAGAGGGGCCAGGTGCTTGAGTTCAGTAGAGTTCAAACCTCTGTGCTTACACATCATTTAAGTTTATATTTAAGTCTATAAAAATTGAACAGGAAAGAACATGTGATACAACAGACAATAAAATGAAATAAAAGAAAAATAACCCATCACTATGGCCCAAAATGAGTTTCCAGCACAAAACCAGAGCCTTTGTCCATGCACAGTCCATAACACAAATTTTCAGTGTTCAGATCCAAGACACTTCTAGGCCATCAAGGTGAGAGTTTTCATTCAGGCTCACAAACTGGGACATCATTGTAAATGGTTTAGAAGCCCAGCAAATTTTAATATTCATGGCAGGATGTGTGACCAAAGGGATTACCCAGAATGGCTCACCTGATTAGTTATACAAATGCCTGCCTTTTTTTCTTTTTCCCCCCCTCTTTTAACCCAAGACCATGCAGAATGGCAAATGGGAGAATGGAGCAGGGTATGTACTGGAATGTCCGAAGGCTACAGACTTGGGATTTATATTCCATGTTGAATTCATTGTTCTCTCTCCCACCCCTGCTGCCCTCTAAAATATGCTGCAGCCATGACAGAAATAAATTAGCCAGAGGTACAGGTCACACCTTCAAGGGCAGGCAGAATTCTGGGTAGGATCAATAGAGAAGATGGGAGTCTCTCACAGCTGAAGCAGAAAGAATGACGCATTGATGCCTTACATATCCCCAGACAAAGGCACTTGGGAGAAACCCCAGGCCCTGCTGCCTTGGGAACACAAAGCTCGTTTTTTCAACCACCTGAACCCCAAGAGGCGACACAGAAAAGCCCCATTTCTATAGGGAATTTGCATATTGATGCAGAAACTTCTATTTCTCTGCATCTCTGCCCAGGACGGAGACCCAGATGCTGAACTCCAGCCCAGGTTGCAACTCTAAAACCTTTTACAGAGAACAAAATCTGCACTAAGCTTCAGCTTGAATTTTACAGCCCTCTGCAACCTCTCAAGTGGCTGCCTCGAACAAAAAAACCCCCTGAACTTCAGTGAACTCAGAAGCAAGTCCAGGAGGCACCAACAGACACTAATATATGTGTTGCTTCATTACTTTCACTTGTGATTTTAAATGCAATGGATAATATATTCCAAATCACTTACATCCATTGAGAACCTTAAACTCAGGTTTTAGTATTTATGAATCCCAGTTCCTCTGAAACAAGGCAACAGCAACTTTACAAGGATATGATATATGAAGATTTGTGCAGAAGTCAAGGGGTTTTTACTAAATATCCCTATGGTGAGTTAAGTATTAACTTCCCAAGTGAGGCACATAACCTGCTCAGACACTTCACAGATCCCACAGGGTTCCCACCTGCATTTTCAGGTTCCTAAAAGCTTTAAAGCCCAATTTAAGCTCCCCTGATGCTTCTAAAAATAGGAGTTAAACTTCTCAGTCCCGCAGGAGTTTTTGAAATTGCTACCCAGGAGGTTTCTCAACAGACAGAGCCAAAAGGTTTTCTCTTCTTCTGTCCCTCCCAGACTTCTCCAGAGACAACTTTGGCCCAAATGCAGCAAGATCCAAATCCAAATGAACCCTGATTTTCTGCAAAGCCAGCAAGAAAATGTCAAATGAGTAACTTTGCCCTGACCTCCTTGTTTGTTTGCTTTTTTAAAACCCACCTAACATTAACACGTGTATTGTGCTTTGATCATTGGACTCACACGTCCATCTATGGCAAAATAACTGTATTTGTACTTACATTTGGGGACTCTGAGCAATATGGTAAATAGGATTGCTTTCATTTCCTCTGCTACCTGGAAAACAAATGAATTCACCATTAATACCAGTGCTGCACTGAAGGATTGGGTTTTGCTTACAGTCACTGTCCTGTGTCTCAAATGATGCAGCAATAACTGCAGCAACTCTCTGCCCCTTGGGAAAAATCAGGGCAAAAGCAACACCTTGATGGAAAGTGTCTTACACTGAACTTGTAAAGATGTTTTTAGGCAGAGCTTCCAGCTCCTACATGGCTCATTCTCTGCAGCTACTTCCATGGGCTGGTCTTGAGGACTAGAAAATGGGAGAGGCACATTCAGGATGTTCCCAAGAGTGTTTTGAGCCATCTGATCTTCATCAAACATTAGACAGAACAGCCTGCAGTGCCTTGTCCTGCTGTTCCTTGGTTCTTCCCAAGGACAAAAGCCCAGGGTGATAATGCACATTGCTGCCTGGGACACCCTCAAATACTGCCTGAGGTACCATTATCAGTTTTTGCCTTGCACTTCTACTCCAGACATGAAAAAATACAGTTGTGCATTCTGCCATTAGTGCTTCCTCCAAAGGGATTCAGTGTCACCCAGTGCAGCTCTCTCCAAAATAAATCCTCCCCTGTTCTACACTTGGTGACACACGGCCCTGCCCAGGTTTGGAGAACATTCCAGCAATCACAAGGGGACTTTATCTGCACAGATCACACTGAGCATCTGCAGGCCAGGAATGACCCAGTACAGATACCCCCATGTGGGGCTGTACCCGCTGGCTCCCTTTCCCAAGGGGCTTTGCCAGGGTGTTCCAGATGGGTCTTGACATCCTCACACTCAAAATACTCTGAGAAATCACTATCTTCAAAAAAAGGCCTTACTTGGATGTGCAAACACTGAAACAAGGAAGCTGCCTGGAGGAACTGTTCCAAACCCCCAAGGGCTCGTGCTCTGCACATCCCAAGAGAGGAACAGCCCCACACAAAGGTGGCTCCAGGTGAGGGGGTACAGCCCATTCACCTCCTGCTTCCTCCACTCAAATCTCACCTCTGCCTGTTCATTATGGCTGGTTTCAGAACACACATCTCCATGTTAAAGAGCAAGATCATACATGGAACTTGGAAGATACACATTGTAAGTTCTTCCCCACCTAAATTGTTCAAAAACCCCCAGGATTCAGCACACAAATGAGAGGCAGAAGATGAGGCTACACACATTTACAGCTGCTCCACTCTGGGGGTAAATGGAACCTTAGAATGCCCTGGGCCTTCCCAGAACTATGGAATTCCCCTCCCTTGTTTTAAAAATTAAGAAGGATTCAAATCCAACCAATTAACAGACTTGCCTTGGGAATACTGGGGAAGGTGAAAGAAGGTATCTCTTTCTCTCTCTATATAAATATATACATATATATAATCTTCTTATCTGTATAAGAGGATGAAAACAAAAATGGGCATGAGGCTAAATAGTTAACTGGCCAAAATCTGGATGATATTTATGTAAAGGACCTGACTATTGTGCATTCCAGGTAGGGTGGCTAAAGTCTGGACTCCATGGACTAAGAGCTGTTTTCCACTTCTAACTTCTGCCAGCCTATAAATTGCAAATCTCAGCCCTAGGAGGGGAAATGAAACAATCCCAAAACATTTCCTGCCCCGAGTTATTATTTTGTGTGTGAAGTAGATTTATACAAAGCTTGATTCATCCAATATGAATACCTGAAAACAAACAATGGGGGAGGCCACGTTGTTTGTGCCTGGACAAGGACAATACTTTGCCTTTCAACTGCCACTGGATCGAGGATAAATACCCTGAGGGGACCTGGGGAACCTCCAAAAGTTAATGTTCAAAACTCCAACGGGCATGTGCAGTTTTCCAGTCTGAGCTTACCACTACTCTGGAAGCACAAGGCATTTTTTCTCCTATAAATATTCAAAAGTAGCTCACAAAGAGCCTCCCCATTTCCCAGCCAAGGACATGGAGGTCTGGCAGGCACAGAGGGGGGACCCCGTGGCCACACCATGTCCCTCTGCAGCACCACAATCCCACCAGGGTCCTAAACCAAAGAGCAGGAAAAACGCCACGACACTTCCCCAGCCTTCCCTCATCACAAACTTCCTTGTATCTCAGGGGATAAATGGAGGCAAAGACCAGAGAGCTCCAGCTTTGGGCATTTGCAGCCTCCTCCTGCTCGGCCTGGCTGCTACCTGTGCAGGTAATCCCACTGGGAATCCACCCAGAGATCCAGCAAAACCCACTCCCTCCTACTGGGCAAACAAGTGATGCTGAGGGGCTTTTCTGCAGTTTCCAGCTGAGAGGGCTGAGCAGCAGCACAACTGGTGGAGTTTGCAAAGCCACTGTGCACCTCCAGTGTCGGAGTGGCAATCAGGACTAACCTGCCACCCTTTTTTCCTACTGAGATCCTTTGCTTGGGACAACTTCCAGTTTACAACAACCAAATAATAAATATAAAACTTTTATACACAAGCATTTTACATTTGCATGCATTGAAGTTCTCTCTTCAATTATCTCAAGTTTCTAAAACTCACATAATTCAAATATCAAAGCCTGGATCTACTCCTCACATACACAAACTTTTATTCTAACTTTTGATAAACTACACAGCCATTCCAAAGTATATCAGAGGACAAAACTCCAGAGGCTGCCAAATGTTTCTGACCTACTTCAAACAATCATTAACTACAGGCAGTTTTTAATTATTTGAGTCCATTTCACTTCTTATTCAGTGGTCATTTTGTTTCTCAACCATTTGGGTTCAGAAAAATCGCCATTAGGCAGGACAAAGTCTCAAAAAAATAAGAAAATTAATTCTCCTTCCCCATTCTAAGGTTGGGAAGATTTCAAATCCGTGAGGGATAAGAGTTCTAAATATGCTTTTAAAACCAAAAAGTAGAGAGCACTTAAAAATTTAAAAGCTTAAAAATTTAGTTATCAAGTAAAACTTAGTTACCAAGTAAAACTGCTTTCTCTCACCTCTCTGCAAATAGTTTTGCAATTCATTTATCAGAAAGAGCTGGAAATGTATTAAAAGGCAAACCCCCATCAATGCGGGGGCTGGAAACGATCACATGAACAAGCCACAAGATTTGCTTGATAACATACGGTTTATTATTCAAGGAGTCTCATTTTCAGCTCTAAGGGAGAGGGCGGGGAGAGAAGGGGGAACAGGCTTTGAAAACACACACTGGAAGCACAGGATTGCAGTTATAGGAACCACTAAAAAGAAGAAAGAAAAGAAGAAGCAAAGAAAACAAACCTCCACACTCTCAGCAACTCAAGCTTTCAGAGCTGAGCTCAGCTCCCTCCAGGCTCGGGCTGGGCTCACTTAGACCAGGTTTAGCTCAGCACAGAGAATGAACAACCAGAAAGCTGCAAAACTTTGGGGAAAGTTCAGCCCTGCTGAGGATGGGAAGGGATAGAGGAGAGCAGGAACAAAAGCTGTGGTTAGAATGCCAAAAGCTGCTCACAAAGTTGCTCTGCACCTCTTACTGACCTAAGGAGTCTTCGTTTCACAGGTACCAAAGTTTTCTCCTTCTCCAGGGCAGAGTCCCACTCGCAGCCACGTTACTGGGGATGCACAGGCAGCAAAGGAATATTGTTCCCAGTCTTCTATGGAGGGAAGGGAAAGGCAGCCCAGGCAGGTACTGTTTCTCCAGGAAAAGTAAATCCGGCATTCTGGACTGAGTTCAAACCCAGGGCTTGACAGCAAAGGAGAAAAGCCTTTCACTGAGCATGCTTAGCCCTGCACTGCCTGCACACTTAATGAACATTACTTCCTTCCCAGTGGTTCCTCCGAGCAGAAATCCACACCCCCTACTCTTTGAGAAGTCAGGAATGCAGCTGAAACCAAAGTCCAGAAAACATGCCCGACACCCAGACAAGGCCCCACAGATCAATAAACTCAGGTTGTGACCTGCAGGTCACTTTGTCAAACAGGACATCAGGGTGAGTTTTTTCTACACTTGGTGTAGTTTGCTTTATGCCTCAGCTAATGCTACTCACTCCCCAGAGAAAATAAAACTAGGCTGGCTTTTAAAGAATGATTAAATGCTTCAATAACAGATGGGAATTCTCTTTCAAATCTTGTCATTCCAAACCTGCTTTAAAGTGAGCAAAGAAATTTTTCCAGACTAAATTTGGATGTTAAGATTTCTGAACAAAAGCTGTTTGGATTTGTCATAGGTAAGGACAAAAAAAAGGGGGGGCGGGGAAGAGAGAAAACAAAAAAGCTCCTTTTATTTAGTTAAGGTCTAATCCTGTTCCGTTTGCAATCACATGGAGTTTTGTCATTACCTCCACTGGGAATTGCACAGGGTTTTAGATTACAAATGCTTTCAGGCAAGAGCTGTGTCTACTCCAGTGACCTGCACAGGCCAGACTGGTTTTGGCACTTCAATTTGCTATTTCTACTATTGCTGTGCCCGAACCTTCCAACCCCTTCCTCCCCAAACTCACAGGAGTTGCCAAGGAAAAGCAAGTCTGCAAAACTGCATGTATTACTTTTAAAGCTTTTCATTATATTTCAAGCTTTCCAATTTTTCCTGGAGGTTGCAGTGAGCTCTCACGTCTCAATTCTCCTCCTCAACAGGATGGGAAAAGGAGCCTTTTTGTGTTGAAGTCTCTGCCCCATCACAGCCTTCAGAAAAACACCAAGTGTAAGAATCAGAGAGAAATAACAAAAGCCATAATATTGTCAGAGTAAGGAGTACTAATCACAGTCACAACTGAGTGGGACATTACCCTCTATGGCCTCTAAAATAATGACTATAGCTGTAAATTTTAAGATAGGTTAAAACTCTGTCATGCCCCCAGTGCCTGAGTAACCTCAGACTGCACAGGGATGTGGGTCCTCATTTGAACACGACAAAACCGTGGAAGAAATTAAATTTCTGAATTCCAAATGGCCCAGACCTTTAGAATATAGACCCAATTTAGGCTGCAGATTTTGACAGTGCACAGTGGGAATATATTCACACCAATATATTTCAGAACCACTGCGGGTCCTTTGCTTTAAAGTGCAACCAAATGATGTAACCTCTTTACAAAGTAGTTTCCTTGCCCACACATCCCTGGTCATCCTGGTTTAATTCAAAATCCTAAAAGGGAAAGTCCCAAACTACATGACAAAACCAAGCCCTGCTGTATTTCTACTGTACAGAGATTGAAGAGGTTCTGGAAACCCCCAGAGAAAGTTTCATGTGCATTTGGAGAAGCAGCCATGGCAGTCTAATTAACCCCAAATGCACCAACCAAAAGACTTTCTTTTGTTTCCACTTCATGACCCTTTGGTCAGGAAAGTCCCTAACAGCAGACTGTCCTACGAGGCAGCTAAATTGGAATATTATCACCTCCAGACCATCTCTCAAACACTTTTCTTGGCCAAGAACTAAAATTGTCCCATGTTCATTGAGTCTGAGACATCAAAAGCAGGTGGACAGTGCACCTTACTCACAATTAAAAGGAATTACTCTGAAGTTCCAAACTGATGGACCTGATGGATCAAGGCTTAAACAAACAGTTGTGCTGATTTTAGACATCCTTGGGTCCCCCTCAGTTTTTCACAGAATGGTTTGGGTTACCATTAAAAATCACCTCACTCCAGGGGCAGGACATTCCAGGCCACAAAGCTGTTCTCTCCTGTCAGTTATGGGCTAAAGCTACAGTGCCTGCACCTCCAGATGGGCTCAGAAATACACGGGTCTGAGAACAAATGTATTTATGTATAAATACATGTTTGTTATATATACAAAAATACATAATCTGATATATTTCAGAATATATATTTATATATAACATATTTTATATCTATTTAGACAAAATATATACATATATAACATATTTTTATATATAACAAGCATATCTTTTAATATATAAGCATATATCTGAGCATAATTATATTTCATATTTTATGTATATAAAAATATATGTTTGCTATATATAAAATATATATATTCTGATTCATACATATATTTATATATTCAAATTCTATTCTGACACAGGATTACGTGGGGTTTTTTAATAATTTCAATTCAAACTGGGATCAGTCCTGCCTGTGACTAAGCAGCTGGGGCTACAGGATAACATACCAGGTAACTCCAGACTGAATTTATGTAGGAATGAGGTGCTCAAACACCCTTTAGACTCTGCAATTAGAGCTTTTAAATAGTAAAAACTTGGGCAGGACTTAAAGAAGCAGAAAAAAAAAGAGCCATGGCCCATGGCTGGGAGCTTTAGGTGACTCCCAGCTGGACTGTCAGCAGCAGAAGAGGAGAACAGTCTCCTTCAGGCCCCCCTGAGTCAGGACAAGGGCTGGGGAAAGCCTGGGGAAGGGAAAAGCCAGAAAGGGACAGAAACCACTGGGGTTTGGGCTGCTGCCCACACACTGTGTTTAACCAGGAAAGTTGTGCCCCAAGGCACAGACCTCTGGCAGGGCATCAGTCCTTCCCAGGGTAAGGGCAGAGCCCACCAACACACATTCCCCAAATCCAAGGGGGAACTATTGTTACTTCAGATGCTGCCACTTTTAATGAGAGCCAAATGCTTGCCCCTCCCAGCGCTAACAACTCCAGCTGGGACAGCTTTGCCTCTCTTTTCCCCCTAGGATACATAAAGAGCATTTTTGCTCTCCTTCCTGACACCAGAAAAGCCTGGACTGCTTCCCATTGTACTGTGTGAGCTTGAAACTTGGCCATGCTATTTACAGCATCTTCTTTGCCCACAGGGATTGGAGACACATCCTGATTTTTCCACCCTGTGCACGCAGCAGGCACTGCCACCGTGCCAGCACAGCTACATGGTGAGCTCAGCTCTACCTGCCCGGGCTTCCTCAGGAGCCCTGGAAGCACAACAGAGGGAAAGAACTGGATTTCCCAAGGGATGGTGTCTGCTGGCTCTCCTCCTCATTGTTCTCAGCGGTGCATCCATCCTTGAATTCTTAGTGAGAAAGGACAAATTAAAGAAAGGCTGCAAAGGGTGGGGTTGGGTTTCTGGTCCTCTGAACTCTAATGTTAGCTGCTTTTGGCTACAGAAAAGCTTTTCAAAAGGGCTTAAGCAACTCTGAAGCCTCAAATCCATTGGTTTTGAGTGGGAGCTGAACTCCTTGGCTCCTGCTGGCACTGCAAAACACATGTTCTGCCTGTGAGTGTCTGGACAAACATCCAGTCCTTTCTCCTCCCATTTAACAGCCTCAGGAGAGGCTCTGGGCTGGCTGCCAGATGCCCACCCAGCTGCCCATTTATTGCAGCAAAGCTTATTCCTGCCTTGCACTGAGGAAAAAAAAAGTGACCCAGGAGACCTTATTCCTACAGACAGGTGGAAGAACTTGGACTGGTTTCAGACAATGGTGTGTCCCCAAATGTCCCTGAGAGGAGCCTCCAGGATCATGTAACTGGACAGGAGGTACCAGAGAGGGGAGCAAAGGGTGCTGAGGAGGAGCTTCAGAGCTGGTACCAAAAGCAAAGGGACTTTGGGACTGTTACTGCTGGTTATTTAATTAAGGAATGAAGACCACGTATCCTGCTAAAGAGATACCTGGGTCACACCCAGGAGCCAGAACCAGAGGAAAGAAACTGAGTGAAACTCTAATTTACACAAAAATGTACCAAACTAACTGTCCATCTCTTCCAAGCTTAGGGTCTACTGAAATAGAGGAGTTACTGCATTTATTTTTGAAGAAATACTAAATGAGTAGCTGGCTTGTCTTCCAGGGTGCAGCACAACAGAGCCGAGATATATAAAAAAAGGCAACACCCATCTCCTTAATCACCTCCCTCAGCTGAAAGTCAGAACAGTCTGCCCTAAAATTCTGATCCAAGTGCTCTTCACAGGATACACATCATCACCATGAATCAAATGGATCCATTTCAGTTTTTCCACTTAAAGTCGCTGGTGAGTTCAACTTTGGCACTCCAACAAAAGGAGTCTCCACTGCCAGCAGGCACAGGGCTCTGGGAGCAGAGCGAGGTGACAGCAGTGGAAACTCATTTATAAAGCAAGTTTTGCAGCACTGAGAGAATTGCTAAGTTTTACTCCTGGATTTGTATTGCATTTCTGTATGTAACAGTGTTCAACTCCTAACAGTCTGGGGCAGAGAGGGGGAGAAAGGTGACAGTTTAATTTTCTCACTTCATTTCTGAGATTTGCAATGACAAAACCATACCAGTGTTTGATTTTTGCTGAGGTTTCCACATCTCTGGGAATAGAAAAGCTTGCTTCTGGGGATGTCATTGCTTTGCTAAGGGTTCCCCAAAGCATTTTGCAAAGCCATGGAACAATGTGGAAGCCCACAGCCTTCCCCCAGGAGCAGCTGTGATTTAGGGAGTCCCCAAACAGCCACGAGCATCCCCAGGAGCCCAGTGGGCCCAGATGGAGGGTCTCAAGTGGGAACACCTTGATCTGAACAACACTGGCATAATGTAACTGTGGGATTTTACAAGACTGAGAAAGACAAAGCATGATTCTTCATCATCCCATCTGAAAGAGCTCATGGGAAATGTCACTAAAACTGACACTTGGATTTTGGCTCTATTGACACCTCACTATGCAAATTTTTTTTATCCAGAAATTCCCCAACAGTTTTAGCTTTGCACCAATTGATTTTTAACTTTCACCTGAAAATATCTGCTGTTTGTTGGGAATTTTTTATCCATCAAATACACATCCCCTCCCTTTCCAAGCCACTGCCTGATGCTGATTTATTCCAAGAACTCTCTTCCCAATATCTCCCTCATCCTTTCTTTCCCTGTTGGTAACTTGTCTTGGCTTATCCTGTTTAAGCAGTTTGCAGGGTCACAGCGAGTGCCATGGGGTGTTTGTCTTATGTCCCATGAATTTAAAAGTACCTTGTCCTGCAAGTGCTCTTGTCTATTTATGTGGCTCCATCACCCCTTTAACTGTGCACTGCACCACTGCACATCATCCTTTTTATTTCTGCTCGGCCCTTTTAGTGATTTAGTAGTTTTTAAAGTGTCTGGGTGAATTCATGCAGCTCCATATCATTCCAGACCTTGGAGTAACTACCTCAGTACCTACCAGGGAAGTGAAAGCTTTTCATTTGTTATGGAAGTAAATGCAATAAATACCTGTATAAACACACATCTCCAGAAAGCTTTCATGCAAGCAGAACTTTGGCTTGTGTTTACTTGCAAACCACTTTAAAATGTATTTCTGCCATAAATATGTAATTGTAAGAGCCAGCAGGACTAAAACTGTTAGTATTGAGTGCTACACCTAGTGGTAAGCATTTGCAGGATTAGGAGCTTTTTTTGACATTTAAACAAACAATTACATACAAACAATGTGCAGAGAAACGAGTCATAATACCCAGAGCAGGAGACATAAAAGCACTCCAGACTGCTTCAGATATTTACACGGGGGGCCTGCTCTTCTATCAGCATGCAAGAAATGTGTGCAATCAAATTATAACCATCAATGTAACTTGCCCATGAATACAAGCTATACATCAGGAGAAAAAGCCCAGCTGCTTAAGATGCAATTTTACTGAAACAAAGCAGAGCAATAGATGGTGCTCTGCCACTTCTGATCCATGGCACAAGGGGATGTTGGATTACACTTTTCTTATTTACCTGTCTGCTGACCCATCAAAATACTGAAGGTACATCAGACAGAACAAATGTGTCACAGAAAGAAGTTGCCAAGTGCACAGTACTGCACACCTGGGGGGTGTGAAACAGATTTCTTTTATGAACTTCAGTAGAAATTCGTAACTCAATAAAGAGTGAAGGTACATTTCAAATGCAGAGTCTGTAAAGACAGATATTTATCACATACATATTTGAAAACACAGTAGACTTAATTCAACAACACTACTTTTTGTTTTGCATCAAACAGCCATGAGACAAAACACAAAGTGCTTGGAGCAGGAACTGGCACCTGCCTTCCCCCTCACCAAGGGAATGTCACAGCCCTCAGCTCCAGAGCCATGTTTCCTCTCACTGGATTAGCGACCTTTAAAATCTCTTCTGCAGAGCACTGAGTGAACTCAAACCAGAAGCTCTCATTGCAAATAACTTCTAAAAAAATAAAGAAAAATAATTGCAGGAGTAAATCTCTGCTCTCCTTCTTTACTTGCAACTTATCTTCCTTCTGCTTGAAACTTCCAGGGGACAGTAACTGCCTCCTAAAGAGCCTCCTTCCATCTGAACGCTCCTGTTTCACAGGGTCACTGCCCACATACTTAATGTAGCACTGAGCGATGCAAAGCTCTCAGGTACAGCACAAGTTTTGCTCTTAAGTTGTACAGGCAATTTGCAGATCCCAGCCTGCTCCATAACCCTCAGTTAATAGTGTTCCCTAAACATTTTCTGTCTCCACCTGATAATGAAAGAAATGCTCCAAGTCCTGGGGATGCTCAGACGGGCTGCCTGCCCCTCACCTGGAGCATCAGAGGTTGAAATGTTCCTTCTTGCATCATGGCCTTTCTAAGCCAACCCCCAGCACCTTCCAGCACTGCTGGGAGCTGCAGGGTTCACCAGGGAATTCCACAGGGATTCAGGGTACAGGGATACCCAGCAGCTGGGAGCTTTCCCTTCAGGACATACCAAACGCTTCGCCCCCCACTCACAAATGAAGGTTTGCAGTTTTGTACACAAGGTCACGTATGGAAGTGAGTGGAGGAGAGGAGAACATCACTCAAGAATCACAGCTTCCAACAGCAGTTGGACTCCCACAGACTCCACATGGCACCACCTGCACCAGGACACGCAGTCAGGCTGGGCCAGGTGAGAAGGGAAGAGGCAGAGAGCTCCAAAACTTTCCCTCTCCTTCCTCCATCCAAAGCAGAGTTCTGCTGTGGAACTCAGCACAGCAGACCCAGTGCTGTTCCACAGTGCTGTTCACTTGTCAGTTGGAAGGAGACACACGTTTCATGGGTCAAAACTCTTAAATAACGCTCCAGTTTCCAGCTCACATCTCCTGAGATGCACAAATACCATCCAACTCACTGTGGACATCATTTCCTTTTCATGTTTCTCTATTTTCAAATTACTAAGCAATAGAAATGCTTTTAACAGCCATTTCCACATGCTTGATGCACTCCACAGTTTCACAAAAGATTTCCTAATAACCCAAGCTTATCTAAATCACTTATTGTTGGTGTTGTTAACATGCAGAAGTTAAGCAATGGATTAAAGAGGAAACAACTGTTTGGTGTCTGATACGAAACAACTTTCACCTCGCAGAGTATGGAGTGAGTTCCTGTCCCTATCAGCAGAGAAGGGAGCAGCAGGTTTTTTGTGGTCTCCCAGAGAGGCCATGGCTTGGGGAGACAGAGAGGATCGTTTGACTATTGGGCTCCTACCAGTTTGCTGGGACACTGTGCAACCTTCCCTTTCCATTCTAAGGTCAGGAAACACCTCCATTTCTAAAGCTCCATCTGTGAGTTCATACATGATAGCTACATTTATAAATACACAAGCATTTCTATGTTGAATCATAGAATCATTTAGCTTGAAAAAGCCCTCCAAGACCATCAAGTCCAACCTTTAGCCCAGCACTGCCCAGTCTGCCCTAACCCACGTCCCCAAGTGCCACATCCACATCTTTTAAGCAGTAAAGAGTCTCTCCAGTCAATTTATTGCTTATAACCATTTCTGACATAATATAATCCACTACTCTCCTACTGTATACAGTCCATTATCCTACCATGGGAGAAACTCTGCAAATACAGAATTTAAAACAGATTGGGAGTTTTTGAAGCAAAGACTGCCAGCCATTCCCATGGCCTCATATTCACGCTCTGTTTCATGTTACCTCTCGGCTGACTTCAGGTGATCAGAGGAACCTGTGCCAATGGAAGGCAGCAGCTCCAGGGATTTTGGTGACTAGATGTGCCCCTTAGTCCAACCACAAGGAAAGCAGGGAAGACAAAGATGATGACAACATATTTAAAGTAGCATAGGGAACAGTCAGTCAAATGCTGCTTCTGAATCCAGACCATATCTGTGCCATGGGCACTGGGAAACGCAGGTAACTTTGCAGCACAGGTGCTCTTGTGTTGTGGTTCCTCCTTGAGCCATTAAAAGCCTTTGAACCCAACACTCAGCAGAGCCCACTGACAGAAGCTCCAGGCACAGCAGGAGGTGACAAGGTACCAGAGCTCATGAGTTCTGCAGTGCACAGTCAAACCAGAGAAAAGAGAGGGGTTTAACGCAAACAAAATGCTGCCACTCTGCTTGCTGGGGATAGAACTGAAATTAAAACCTGAATATTCAGGGATATGACACAGTCACTCCCAGTTTGATACAAAGTGGTCATTAGACTGTGCCACGGAGCAGGGACATCTTGAAATGGCCCCACAACCATCACAGCACAAATCCAAACTCAGACATAGGACCAGCTCTGCTCTGGAGCAAAGAAACCCCTCTGGACACCGGGAACCCGGCACGGCGCCGCTGGAGTTTCATCCTGCTCAGTTCCAGACTAGATCTGGTTAAGGCAGTGGAAAATCTGAACTAATGAGCTCCCCTGCACCCAACTTGCTCCCACAAGGAGCCATTCACATATTCCTGCTCTGCATCCTTTACTAACCCTCTTACCCACATTTTCCCATTGTCTGGAGTTTCAGCCGCTCCGTTCCTTTGGACAATGAAAACCAGACTGCACTGTGGTACCTTTCTTGACATTTTAACACCCACCCCTTTTCCTTTCTCTCAAAAAACAAGGGCGGAACAAAGTTCAAAAAATAAAATTAAATTAAAACCCCCCTATCTTGGGGTGTGACCCTGAGCTCTGATCTGCCTGGCAGTCCAACAGCCTCACTGGCTAAATGACCTGTCAGAGAAAAGAGCTAAATACATGTATATAGATTAAGCTTTTATTTCACAGTTAATTAATATTTCTATAAACATATACACCTCTCTTCCCAAAGTTCTGTAAGTCAGCACATTTTTTCACCACAAGCTGTTATAGCTCCCTCCCCCCCTCCACTTCAAACTTTATAATAAAGCCCCAAAAGTTCACATAATGTCTGGCTATTGTTTCTCTACAGAGCAATTCTCCTCCCCACCTCCTTCTTTCTCTGTATCTCTGAGGCACCACATGGCACAATAAGAGCCCTTTCATGTTCAAGACTCAGAGTCGTTGCTGTGGTAACTCACCCAGCTTAACTGAGTATCCAAATAAATAGTGAAAATTAAAAAATCAGAGAACCACTGGGTCTGGCTGCAATCTTATCTTCTCCCTGATGGCTTCGAGGGACATTAAGAAGCCAAATAATAACCTTTTGCCCAGATTAGTCACCTAAAAGTGCCGATTCTTGGAGACAGAAGGACATTTGTGCTGTTCCAACAAGTATTTGGCTGAGACAGGAGCACAAAGACAGGGAAGACGCAATGCAGAGCACAAGTAGCCACTGGCATCAGAATTCTGGTGGGGAGTTTTTAAACACTTGCAGACAGATTTCTCTCCCCCTCCTTCTCTCTGTAACAGCTTTGGGTTAGACACTCTCAGCAAAGCTTTTGAAGGATTTTATCTACCAGGCAATAAGTGTCATTAATTGCTACCTCGCAGGAAATGCTGCTACAAAGAGAAGCCCATGCTTTCCCTATGAAAAAAAAATAGGGATTTTTTCCCCCCTCCCTCTACGTGCCGAGACAAGCCACCGCTTCAGGCCCCCAAGTATTTGCTATTATCAGTTAAGTCACGTCTAGTGCCAGGCAAAAGGTCATTTCAGGTCATTCTGGAGATGAAAGGAAGGGGTAATGTATGTGAGAATGCCTGAACTGGCAAGCAAAGAGAAAAAAGGGAGGGGGGTGAGAGAAAAAAGGGAGGAAGGAAAAAGGATGCGAGACAAGGAAAAGGAGGATAGAAAGAGGGAGGTAGAGGATGAGAGGATGATATCAGACTAAAAAGGAATGTTCTTATTGCCAGAAAACAAATAGAAGACTGAATCACAGCACCTCTGCTGCCACACTGTGAACTTGATTCCTCATCAAACACAAAGGCTGCCACGTTTGCTGGGGTCATCTTTTTAATTCATTCCTTCAATTAGGTTTTACTGGGTTTGTTGGTTGGTTGGGGGGTTTTCTACCTTAACTGCTGAAAGGCAAATGCTTAAGGGAGACAGAACTATCCATTGTCTGGGGTGTCTGCTTCAGCTTCCTTTGTCTAGGAATTAAAAGAGAGAGGTAGAGGCTGCTTGCTTTTTTTTTAATGCATGTAAAAAAAATCAATTTTGCATTTAGCGGTGAAAAATAAAATACCATGATGCTCCAGCAGACAGTGCAGCCTTTCCCCATTTGCCTTTTCTCACTTCTCCCCCTTCCCAGCTCCCCGCTCTAAGGGAGTAGGGGGATAACATTTTCACTGGAGCCCATCAGTCATTCCCGACTCCATTCCCGGGTCCCGCCTCCATCCCGACCCCTCCAGCTCCCCCCGCGCTCTGCCGTCCAACAAATCCTGTTTGGCGGACAGGGCTGGCTCGGGTGGTGGCACCGGCAGGGGAGGAGGAGCCCGAGTGCATTTTTGTTGCTGTTGTGCCTTTATCTGTACAAGTATTCGGGACTGGGATCCTCTCCTCCTCCTCCAGACTTAGCTGACCAGGCTGGTCCTGCCTGGAGCTTCGGTGGAGCGCAGCCCGTGTTGGGAACTACATCACACCAATTCATCCTTTTGGGATCCCTTTTGTTGCACAGAAGCCACACCCAGCCCCATAAAAACATCATCTTTGTGCTTTATCCCTCAAAATGTGCTTTCTGGCCATGCATGCAAAGGTGCTGCTGGTCCCTCCTCCCCATCCCACCGTACCCACATGGATTTAGTGCTTCCTAAGGCTTGGGAGAAGGGAAAATTACCTGGGGAATGACTAGAGATGTCTTGGTTAGCAGGATGCTGTGTTTATTAGCCTGGGGAGGGTGGGTGTTAAACTACCTCCAGGCTTTGGAGGTGCTGTTGAGAGTCTGGGGGAGCACAGCCCCATCACAGAATAGTCGAGGTTGGAAGGGCCCTCTGGAGATCTTTTAGTCCAAGCCCACCTGCCGAGGAAGGATGACAGAAAGCTGTGCCACTCCACACGGCTGCTTCAAACAGCACAAGCTATTTGTGCTAAAATAACTCTGGACATGCAGAAAAACACCCAGGTGAAGCCTCTGGAAGCTGCTGATAATAGTGACATTCCCACCCAAGGTTTATCCAGAGGGTTTCTCTTGGTTATTGTTCTGGCAGACACTTGAACCAACAATTAAAACTCATTTCAGGGTTTTGTAGTCAAAGTCCTCTGAGAGCCTGAGTGATTGTGTGGCTGGAGCTGTGCAAGACCAAGGTTTAAGTCCCATACCTAATTAAGTGGGATGAATTAGGTTCACTCTCTCCTGCTGATGGTTCTTCATTGACAATAAATTACCCTGTGCATTTTTTCATTCAGTCATGCTAAATTTCTAGCAGACACACTGTTCTTCCTCATTTGTCACTTTTATTATAGCACTATCTTAGACTCATAGTTGTAGACACTTAATCAGTCCTGCTGACCTGCTCTGTCTTTTTGCAACTTGCTGCAACTCTGGAGATGATTCCTACACAACTCAGAATCTTCACTAGAAAACCTTGGCACTCTCACCTGTCTATTTATTTCTTACTGCTGGGAGTTAAGACATTCTATACTGCCATTTGCCCCCTAAGATGTCATTGCCAAACAAAAAATCACTCCCTGCTTTGCTTAGATGTCAACTCCTGGAGTACAGGGATAAAACAAATTCAAATGTTCCTGCTTGACACAAAAGTCACTCCAAATGCAGAGATTTTTTTTCTCACATTCTGACATTTCTCCAGCCCTACAAAGGGTTAAAGCTATGGCATGTTTGTAGATGAAGATGCAGGTGTGAGAGCACTAATTGGGAACTGAGCAATACTGAAGGCAAGAACTGGAATGATGGAAACAGGGGGAGGGTTTGCAGTGCTCTGAACAACCCTAAGTGTGAGTTTCTGTCAAGGAAGATAAAACCACGATGGATTTGAGTTGCCTGACAGTGCCCCACACCAAAGGCATGTGACTCCCACGGAGGTCAAGGAGAGATGTGCCACCAGTGAGGCTGATTCCAGACATCCCTGGTTTGTCTGCCACTCTTAGAAGTACATGGACAGCAAATCTCCAGGTCATGCTGACCAACATTACTTTGGGCTGAGCCCAGCCTGAGCCCATCCAGCTCCACCCCTGCCATGGGCAGGGACA
>JAOXXN010000290.1:3196313-3208867 GCA_026770055.1 Myrmophylax atrothorax
GGGCAGCCTGTGCCAGGGCCCACCCACCCTCTGAGTAAAGAATTTCTTCCATATCTACAACCTAAACCTTTCCTCCTTCAGTTTTAACCCATTCCCCCCTGTCCTATCACTCCAGTTCTGATGAAAAGTCCCTCTGTCTTCCCTGTAGCCCCTTCAGACACTGGAAGGTGCTGTGAGGTCTCCACACAACCTTCTCTTCTTCAGGCTGAACAGTCCCAACTTTCCCAGTCACTTCCATAGGGGAGGTGCTCCAGTTCCCATTATCAACTTTGTGGCCTTGTCTGGACTTGCTCCAACAGTTCCATGTCCTCATGTTGGGGGCTCCAGAACTGTGCACAGCATTCCAGGTGGAGTCTCACTAGAGCAGAGGGGGCACAAAATTTATCCATGTGACTTAAAGACAAGGTAGAAGCATTCAGAACTTTTTTTTTGAAGGCACATGGTGCACATGTCACTGATGCACAATTAACTGCATGTGTGCAGAGAGGAGACACTGGCAGGAGAAATGTGCATCTGAAGGAAGAGAAAAGCAGAGAGACATGCCGTGACATGTTATCATTAGGGAGTCATAATTTCCTTCATGTAGTCACACAACAGCTGTCAGTAACATCTTGAACACAGACCATGTATTAGAATACCATAGCAAATGTCTTTTCAGACAAAAGAAAGAGAGGGCATGTTAACTGGGTGAATAGCAGGAAGAATATTTTGACAGCTTGAATGCATTAACCTCCCCAGAGAACGCCCACAACCTTTGCTAGAACTTGGCTTCGTGACACCTTCCACAGGCTGGGTGAGGAGTGAGGGATCCAGGGCTCCATCTCGGGCACCCCCAGGGCCATCAGCTGTCCAGGGGCCTGTGTGGGTAGGCAGGGGAGATACACTCACCCACAGTCCCCTCTGGGGTCCATCTCTCCACCCTCACCCTCAGCTTTGTACTTTGAGCTTGGATTCAGAAGGGGCAAAGGGGATGTTGGATGCAGTGGGTGTCCTGTCTTGTGGGGAGAGGGAATGATGACCAAGGCTGACCTTACACGTAGGGATATACCCTCTAGCCTTGCCTTCAGAAGGCATTTTTTACCTCTTGCCATGACTCCACCAACATGAGGTCCCTCCCAAGATGGTCTAATTGCCATTTCAAACCAGAAGTAATTCAGCCTAAGTAACCACATTCCTTATGGTTTCTGCCTTCTGAGAAAGCTCCATACCACCCTCCTCACCACAAATCCACCTTCTCCCAGCAACAAGGTGTCAGCCAACACATTTTAAGGACACATTTCCCTCACATGGACTAGGTCCTCAAGGGTTACTGCAGTAAAACCGTGTCCCTGCACCTTGAGTGGTTGCCATAAGCAGTTTGTCTAAGGCAGCCTGATCATTAAAGCTTCCAGAGCAGCTTTTCCAGGAGCAGTGATTCTCATTACAGGCACACTGCAACAACTCATCAATCTTGGGCAGAAGATAATTAATCGGCACCCAGAGCCATTTTTGCAAACACAAAGCCTGGTTGAAACAAACCAAAATAAGAGGGGGTTGGAGGGAACCATGACAGAGTTGTTGGCACTTGCCAACTCCTCTTGATTAAACTTATTTTCACCTCCAGGTGCATACACTGGATGAGTTTTGTTAATTAAACCTGCCAGTCACCTCATTATGCATTCAATTAAAAAAGCCTGATGCCTTGATTTTCTGCAGCTGGCAGGCTGTGCAGTGACAGGCCATGTTGTAGTGCACAAGTTCTAATGGGGAAAGGAGCTCCAAAATATGGCAAAGTGCGAGATTTGCTAATTGGACATCCTCTTGGTGTTTTGCCCCTTTTTTAATATTTTTGAGGCTATAATGAATGGGTTGTTTATGAGACACTGTGTGAAGTGGAAGTGGAGACAGAGTGGGAGAGTGTGTTCATCTCATTTGGAAACCCAGATAGATGCTCAGAATATTCATGACAGACTCTGGCAAGGTTAAGAGATGAGGAGAGTGGCACCTAGATGCCATGGTGATGAATGCTGCGTGAATAGATTAGACAGAGGCCCTGAAGCTTCTACAAAATTGTGGGGTTTTAATTTAGATGAAAGATAGCCTTTATTCTTAAGCATCACGCTGAGAGTTGGCAGATCTGGATGGAGGTCCTGGCTCTGCTGCAAACTCCTTGCATGACCTTGAATAAATCCCAGAGGGCCACACTTTAAAGGTATCTACAGTTACATCTTTCAAGTGGCAACCCTCAGCCACCTCCGTGTTCCTCATCTATTCACCAGTGACTGAAGGCTCTCACTTCTGCTGTGCTATTTATATTCAGCTCTCTGAGAACAGACAATATTTCCTGTTACACACTGCAAGAAACCCTGTTACAATGGATGTCCGATCTCAGATGACAGAGAATGAAAACCTGAAGCATTTCTGACAAAAGAATTTGTGATTCCAGGCAGCAGCTTTACAGTTACCTCACACTGACATTTCTAAGTCTGCTTCATGCTGGCCACAGATATGAGGAATGACCTACAGCAGAGGTGACCCATCTGTCATGCTCCGAGGCAGAGAATTTAGGGTTTTTTTCCACTGTTTCCATTGTTTTCTGCAAGTTTGCAGCTTTCCACAGAGCTGAGACAAGAGGTATTCTATCCCAGTGCTGGGTTAATGTGTTAATCACATCACTCCATCTCAGGCCACCCTCCAGTGCTTGTGAAAATCTGAGAATATTATTTAATGCACGTGCCAGCAAGGGAAAGACCTTCAGACACCGGCAAGAGCACGGATTTCATCTCCTTGTTTGGCTTTTTGTTATGATTGTGACTTTTCACATCTTTACTGCAGTTCTCCAGTGTGTAACTGGATATTTGGTGACTGATGAGGAATAAACCAGATATTCTAAATTACCACTCTGTCCTAGAGCTGAGTGTACGTGTGAGGAACTGAACTTTGACCAAAGGGATCCCTTGAGTCTTGTATGTTTGAGCAGACCATGAAACAGCAAGGGTGTTGTTATTATTATTGTAACCTCCTTTGCTATCTGGTTTCGTGCCCCCTGCAGCTGCTGGAAAGGCAGGGCCCAGCTGCACAGAGGAGCAAAAAAGACACACCAAACATTTGGTAAATCCCAACAGGCAAATGGAGTGACCTGAATCCCACTGTCCACCAACATGAGAGAGCTGGTCCAAATCCGGAATGACTGTTCCAGACTCCAGCTAAATGCAAATCAAGAGTGGAGCCTCTCTTCCCTTGTGGATTTATTTATTTTTCTGCTAGCAGCTGTGTTCCTATCATCAAGACTAGCAAGGCAATTTGGGGTTGGCAGGAGCTATTGCAGCTGGTCTGCATTTTTTATTACATTTTTCATTCAGAAATACAAGTTGGTCAGAACTCAAAAAAAAGGTTGTGAAGGATGTTGGGTCAGATTCTCTGTTGGGATCAGCTCACAGGATGGATTTTAGTCTCAGAGAAACACTGAGCCCATCCTGCCAAAGAACCTTGGGCTGAGCTGTTATTTGGAAAGACCAGGTTAGAAAGGGCTTGGAGCAGCCTGGGCTGGTGGAAGGTGTCCCTGCCCATGGCAAGGGAGGGAATGAGATGGGGCCAAATTATTCTGGGATTCTATGAAAATGCCACATTTAGGCCCAGATGTGTTTTCTGTCACAGACTTGGACTGGAGCCTTTCACATCCCAGGTGAGAACTTGGCCCTCTGGGCCAGCAGCTGCTCTGCTCAAGCAACATCATTTCCCTGTGAAAGCTCTCTAAAAATCACAGCTTAGTCTTACATCTGGATGTGAGAAAGTGATAAAACCACAAGGGTTTGTGTTTTTTTTAAGCAACCTGTCACTCTTGAATTCCATCCAACGATAAAAATTGATCACCTTCGATTTGCAATTCCCTCTTTGGGAGCAGTTTATTAACACAACCCAACACAGAGACCAACAGATGCAGCTCAACAATGTTGACAGGGCAAAAAACCTTCTTTCCCTCTTCAAACTTCCAGTAGAAGAAAACAGCCCTTGACTTCAGGAACTTTCTCACACAGCAGTTACAGCAGGTTAAAACTATACTTGCCACCCCAAAGAGAATTCAAAGAGAATGTAAAATCAAAATAACATATTCCAAAAGCAGCTGGAAAGGCTTTTCCCATCATATCAATGTAATTGCTGCTGTCCTCTATCCACATTCATTTGCAAGGATAAAATAGAAAAACAAAATTACAGGTCTACAAGTAATTCCTTTCTTTCCCAATCTAGAAAATAATAATAGTTTGCATTTTTATAGCTACTTCCATCCTGAGATCTCCAAGAATTTTGCCATCCCTTATTGTCACTTAAAACCATTGCTCTCAGCCCCTTGCAAGGCAGGAAACCAAAGGACCTTGTGAATGCGTGGAGAGAAGCAGAAAACACTTGGCACAAACAAGCACAGCCTTTGGACAACTAAAAGCTGAGCACAGAGAATGGCAGGATGTGCCCAGGGCCTGTGTATAAATCCATGGCACCTCCTAAAGACCCCACATTGTTGTTTTGGTTCCTCTTCCTGTAGGTAAAATTGGAAAATGCCACCCTCAGCACAGGTCACAGGAGCATGTTTTAAATCCTGTAAGTTTGATTGGTTCTTTCCCAGTTCTGAATACCCATCTCTTTAATTCCACATCTTCACACAGAAAATCTTGACATTTTGCAAGCTGCTTTTTTTGTAATAAATGTGCCCTATTCACTCACCACTTCTTCCAATAACCAATGCTTGAGCTATTTCTGTGTGAGAGCCACCTCTCTGGGTATTTCCCACATACAATGGTTGCCCAAGCAGTCAGAAGGCAGAACAGAAACAGGGGTCTGTGAGCTGGCTTAGATAAATTGAATTAAAATACTACATACAAACACCAGGCTCAATACATTGTGCACCCACTAGATGGGGCAAAAAACCTATATTCTGATTAAAATAAGGTCTCCAGGTGCCCCTGTCACGAGTTTCACCTGGCCCTGACGAGAGTGAGGGTCTATTAGAAATGTGTAGGAATTATAGAAAAGCTTCCTCTGACCTCCCATGGGCCATCCAGACAGAAACTCAAGGTTGCTGACACACTGGGATGATCCTTTCTCATAATCTTCCTAGAAAACACTTGGAGGATGAGGTTTGGGTATCAGGCAGGCTTTGCAGGCTGAAATCCCATTAGCAGTTACACTCTAATTCCAAAGCCTACCATCCTAGACCAGTTCAGTACCTGGAAACCAACTATTTACAGAAACATTCATCCCATGTCTCTCCTCTAAGCAATTCCTGCAACAACTGGAGTGCACATTAGGTCCCAGCACAGGCTAAAATAACATCAGTAATTTGCTATAACCACATAGTAAAATGAGCTTTCTAATGACCACAGTCTCCTCTCCACAGCCAGAATTACCAGATGATAAATTAAATTCTTTTACCTTAAAAGGCTTCTTGTCTTCTCTGTGCTTTACCAGACCACAGTACAAGAAATGAACTAAAACTTGGTGAAGCTCCACAAAAACAAACAAACAAAAAAAACCAAACAAAACGTCCACTTGGCTGTGAACTTTCACCCTCTGAAGCCAAGGAGATCTGATGCACCAAAAGCACTGCTGTGTTCTGGAGCTGCTTTTATAGCCCAGCTGTGCCTCATCACCCAATTCTTGTTACACCCAACACCTGTGCAAAGCCTGGCACAGGTGGGCACATTTTGCTTCGTGCCTTTGTCCCCACCCTGCAGGGAGACCAGACACCTCCAAGGGGCAGCATGTGGCTCACAATCCCATTGCAGCTAAACATATTCCTGCAGTCCCATTAAAAGTCTCACATCGTGTCTGAAAACCTCTTCTTCAATCACATGTCACACACTTGGCCAGACACTGGACCTCGATTCATCTTGCTCCTGTGCCTTGTTTTATAACAAATGATTGCCCTGCTTTCAAGGAGAAGGAGAAATGAAACAAGTCATTTGAGGTCTGCATTAACAGCAAGTGCTCTCATCTCTCTTTACCTGACCTGCTGGAAACTTCCTTCCAAATCAATAGCTGAGAGCAGCAGGGTGCACATTAAAGAGCACTGAGAAAACCTACTTTGTATTGGGAGAACAGAAAGAAATTCCGTATTTAAACACCCATGGAGAACTTTTGCCAAACAGCAACTGCATCTCACCACAGAGAAAGATAAATTTCAGCCGAACAACTCCAAGTCTGTTGAGGACAGGGCTTGAAAACATTTCTGTACACTCTCCAGTGTTAAAAGCCCTTTCAGCAGAACTAAGTGAGGGAAGCTGATCCCAGTCCTGTCTGCCTTCCTTATGGAGGGTGTCACATCCGGAGCTGAGGGAGGAAGACACATCTGTCTGTGTGTGCTAGAAGGATGTCTGCTTTCATACATGTGTTTGGATGTGGTGGGGTTTTGGATTTATCAAAGAAGTACCCAAATATTGTGCAGAAAGGCATAAAAACTTGCAGCAATAAAGCAGAATTTCCATATACACCATGGTAGATCCCTGCTTTGAAATATATCTGTAGGAATATTGCTAGTGTGAGACTTTAACCTCCAGCAAAAAAGCTTAGGAACAGCAAAAGCAGCAAAAAAGCCACTATTAGTCACACTTTCATTAAGTAGCTCCAACCTCCTCATTCATCCAAGTGAGCAATAATGGACTGGAGTCACTGTAGTTCTGGAGTTTTCATGATTTTTCTACCACTACATGATTTTTCTTTACAGCAAAAATTAGAAATAAGGGCTGGAACACAACAGCTGATGAAAAACCTCATCACTCCCCCTCTTGCCTAAAAGAAAAGTCAGAGTATACAATCATGCTTTAGATGGAACAGCTCTGGGACAGACGCTGATTCTGCCACTGTTTACAGGCTGGTTTAAACTCCATGGACTGGAGTGTAGAAAGACAGGCAGGACCTCGCCCTCCTGGGATAAATCTCTGTTCCCTTACATGGACCTTTTGTTCATAAAAAAGCCAAAATGTCACTCCTAGGGCAACTCCTTTCCTGTGACCTCAGCCATAGGGTTGAAAACCTGGCCAGAATTATCCCATGCGATTCAGTGCACAAAATGGGGAATAAAAAATGGCATGGGGAATTATTCAATTATTCCAGAAACTGTGAGGAAAGGGGACAATAGAGGAAGGGCAAACTAAAGCTGCTCGGCATTGAGGAGGATGTGGGGCTCTTGCAAGCTGAGGAAATACAGTATTCACAGCCAACACAAGAGGGAAGTGCAGCACCAAAATCCAGCCCTTGGCAGGGAAAGAGCAACAGGCTTCGGGCTGGGCTTGCAGGTTCGTGCTCACACCCTGGGGCACAACGGCAGGAAGGAGCTGAGACATGCCCTGGTGGCACCTTTCCCCCTTTTCCCGATCCCATTTGCTTTACTACAAATACATCATCTGAATTCAACTATTCCATCAGCTACTCTTTGCCACAATGCCTCTAAAAGGACAATCTGACTAGTTCCCAAACCAGGAATCTGAATTCAGCCACTTAGAACTCTGTTTGCAACATTTCAGAGGCTGATACAGGAAATCCTACCAGATTTCATGGGGATAATAAGCTTTCAGGCTGTACTTTGAACACAGCCACAACAGTTCTCCATCTTAATGATGCTACAGAATGATTAAAAAACTCTTTGTAAACAAAAACCTTTTAAAAAATTATTTAGTTTTAGGTTGTACAGGGGATTTCTGCAGGATGCCTCAGAATTGCCAGAAAACTCAAGGGAGAAGAGTATTCCAGGAACTCCTGGAGTTCTCAGAAGACCCTTTCTCAGAGGAGGGAAGTCTCTCGTGTTTCATCACCGTGAAGGAGCACAACTGAAGGAGCACAATCGGTCTGCACAGGGAAGTGCTGCGGTGACAGATGATTATCTCGGTGGCCACCAAGCCCTGCTGCCACCACACCTCCATCCCCTCCTGTCTCCCATTCCTGAGCAGGTCTGCCCATCTCCTGGGTCCAACAGCAGCTCAGAGCTCATTGTCCCTCTGCTGGGGTTGTTTGCAGCTCAGTGGGACACCCTGGATCCCTGCAGGGCACGGGCTGTCTCCACAGACCCCCAGGAAAGGGGAATGCAGCTCAGGAAGCTCAAAGGCTTCACCCAGACTCTGTGGTCTTTAAAATGAGATGTATACAGTGTGGAAACGTTCCCCGGAGTCAAACAGAATGAGAAACAGATGGGGAATTATTTGCAAACAGGAACTCCTTTCTTCCCTTGTTTGCCTCCCTTTTTTTGTTTATCCCTCCAAATCCTAACAAGAAGCATAAGCAGGATAACACAACTGCAAGAGCTGGTTCATGCCAGCAGAGCTGCATAAACAGAGTGACAAAGCACTGACCAAGCAACACAGTTATTTTTAAGTGATGAGTTGAGTAAGGCATCAAGTCTTACCTTGGGCCCCAGCACAGCAAATGCTGATCCAGGGCATTCATTTCATTGCTGGGAATACAATGAGTAAAGTTAAACATGAATGTACACTTTTAGGACTGTGGTCTTAACCAGTAACTCTTAATTATTCTTTTTTTTTGCAGAAGGTTTATGCTCAGTATTATTAGTAGAGGTTAGAGATTTGACTGAGTGTGTTTAGTTCACCACATCACTAAGGTAAAGGCAGTAGCATCTGAAATCCAATGTAAATATATGCTCCAAATATGAATGTAATGTTGGAGTAAATGATTGCAAAGAATTACACATGAAGCCACAGACAGTGGAATTTAATTTACAGAGAGCAGCCTCTTTTAGCCATTCACCTAATGAAGATTTAAATATGAAATAAATTGCAGGCACTTCCAGCTCCAGCAGGATGTGGGATTATGTTCATTTATATTGAAATTACATCTTTAAGTTCCTCTCAAGCTACATAAACGTATCTATAACAGACACACACGTACATGTAAAATAATCCCCTTCTCTAATAAAAGGGTGTGCATAATTAAAGTCCTCCTTTCCAGATAAAATTCAGATCATAAACATTAAAAATTGGTCAGTTATGTATGTTTGATGATTACATTAGAAATACTTTTTTCAAATTTTGGGTCTATTTCTGTCTTAATATTTCTATTTCAATGAACTTTGCGAAACTTCATTGATCATTTTCACTTCTGTTTGCAAGCACTTCATCCTCTTCTCCATTCAGAGGCTGTTGTTGTATCCAAAGACAGGGAAGTTACAAAGCAAAACTAAGTAAAGAAAAATGAGAAAAGGAACCAAAGCAATCCTTAGCATCACTCCTCTGATTTTAGTTGGTTACTCCCTGTCTTCAAGACTCAACAAAATCATCAATCTTTGTATTATTTCAAACAATTGTCCAAAGGAATTAGGAAGATTTCAAGTAACCACAAACACCCTCATCCCTTCCTTTTCAATATTCCATCAAACAACAGCATTTTTCTTGAGGGAATCTGACAAGGGCCCAGGAATGCAGCTAAACAAATCACCACTAAAATAATAATGACCACCAAAGCAAAAGTCAGAAAGAAAGGGCTTTGCAGAAAGACTGCAGACTTTGCACAACCTCCTGCAGATCAGCATATTTTACTGTGTGGGGGAGTTGGGGAAATCCCAGCAGCTTTCTATTGTATCACGTTATTCCTTGGCTCATTCCCCAGCAAATAAATAATCATGGTAATAAACTGGGTTCATACAAGTGTAGCAGGAACAGACATGGAATCCAAGAGATAAGGCAGCCAAGGATCAAGATGTTTCTTGCACATGGGCTGGAAGTCGGGGGCCTTTTAATGTTTTGTTTGCTCAGTTGTTCTTCCACCAACAGAGACCAGGCTTGGGTAGAGCTGAACCAGCTGATCCAAAGGCTCCTCCAGCCCAGAATAAGTGGATTTCTTACCAGTGTGCTGATTGACCAGTGGCTCCAGTGAGATCCCACCTGTGCTGCTGAACAGAGACTGAAATGTTGTTCAGAGCACGTGGAGTTCCCCCAGTCTGGGCTGCTGTACCAAGCAAGTGCACAGAAGAAATTTAAAGGAATATTTGCTGAATGTGACTATTTGCCATATCCAGGGAAGAACTCAGCAGTGCCCAGTCAGGAGAGGGTGAAGCTTTGCAAAGCCTCAGCCACTCAGCATTCCCACAGCCATGGTTTGTGCAGTTTTTAGTGACCCACGAAAAGCCATTCTGCCAAAGCTGCCCAGGAAGGTGCCATCCCTCCCTCCCAGCAGGCACATCCTGCCTTGAGGAGCTCTGCACCCTCCACAGGTCACTCAGCTGAGACAACTGTGCTCTGGAGAAGAGCTGGAGCAGTAAATCCATTCCCAGGCACATCCAACAAGAAAAACAGGAGTCCTTCCTCACACAGCATCCCCTGTTGCCTTCTAACCAAAACCAGCTCAAAGCATTTTAAAATACATATGTTATTTTATTTTTCTTTCACTTGAGGGCACTGGATGTCAGCTCCTGCCTTGGAATATCTGAAGGACACTTTGCCTCTTATTCTTGCTCAACTCCACAGCTCTGTGCCCAAATGAAAGAATTATAATATAAATTAAAGTGATTTTTTAAAATGAGGAAAATACATTCCAAATTTGAAGAAAATCTGGTGTAGAAAAGCAAATTCTCCCATGTCTATGGCCTAATGCTGCTCTCTAATGAAGCCCATGGTGCTGCACCCAGCATGAACCCACCCCACAATTCCACATCTGCAGCAGAATATGGAGTTACAGCCCCAAGGCAATAAAAGCTGGAGATGGATAAAAAATCCCTGGTCCTTCAGGAGTGCTCTGCAGCCCTAATAATTCTCCCAGAGACCAAATCCCGTGGCAGAGGTTTGAGGTGAGGTAGGTACAGTGGAGGATGAGAAAGTCCTTTCACAGCCTCCTGGACAAAGTACAGGATCCTGCTCTACAAACCAGCTGCTCTTGCAATATTTAAACACTCTGGAGGGACTCAAATATTGCAGTGATGAGAGAAGAGGAGGCTCATGTAAGTACCTTGGCAGATGGATGCTTAGCAGAGGAAGGAAACTATCCCTGTGGGATGGGACCAGGAATAAATGCTCATTCCAGCCCCATTATCCAGCCCAAACAGGTAAAATGCTGGACAAAGGCATTTAAGGCTTTAAAAAATATTGTTCTTTCACTTTCCCCAAGCTCAGCAGCTCCCAACAGGAGCAGTTACCAGTGGCATAGGAAGTGGGCTGAAGTTTGCTGTTTCTTTGGTCTCAGCTTTCTAAAAATTCTGACTAATAATTTTGCCTCCATTTTCATGCTGGTTTGAATCAAATGTGAGGCAGCTGTTCATTTTTCTCAGTGATAAATCACAATTTCCGGACACTTGGAAACTCGGGAGACTGAACAAAAAAGAGAGAGGGGAAAAGTGCTGAGGGTGAACTCCATTTTATTTTTAATTATTAGCCCCTTCAGCTGTTCAGCCCCAAAGTCTGAGTGTTGACACCACTTCAACATGCAGGGAAATAGTTGGAGAATGAATTTGCCAAGGATGGATAAGGGATGAGGGGCTGTAGCCCTCCCTCCCCCATGGGCTTGAGGTTCCCATGTGGAGTATCTGAGTGTGTAAAATGGCTTGAGCATGCAAATTATTGCAAGAGCAGGCTCTAAGTCTAGGAAACAGCAACCTTGCCTCCATTGTTCAGCCTGGGCTCAATGTTTGCCTTCTGGCAGGCTCCCGTCTGTCCTCCCTGGGAGCGGGAAGAGCAGGGCCAGCCTTGCCCCGATGCCCCTGCCCAGGAGGAGTTTCTGCATCCCGCCCTGGTCCTGCATCCTGCCCTGCTCCTCCCTCCTTCCCCCTGGGGCAGCACCACCGGTCAGTGGGGAATAATTCAACAGCAGAGTCTGGAACAAGGACTTTCTGAAGGCATCTGAGCCCTTTTTTAAGGGAGGGAGGCTGGGGAGGAGGAAAGCAGTGCCTGAAGGGGCTCCAAGAGACAAGGCCTGGAGTGACAGAACAAGTCACACTGAAAGGGGACCGCGTTAGATGGGATATTGGGAAGGAATTCCTCCCTGTGACGCTGGTGAGGGTGGCCCTGGCACAGGTTGGCCAAGGAGCTGTGGCTGTTCCATCCCTGGGAGTGCCCAAGGCCACCTTGGATGGGGCTTGGAGCACCCTGGGCTGGTGGGAGGTGTCCCTGCCCACGGCAGGGGGTGGAATGAGATGGGCTTTACAGTCTCTTTAAAGCCAAGCCACTCCGTGATTTTCCACCCAAACCACTCTGTGATTCTGAGTGGCAGACAGAGCCCCTGAAAGCCCCAATTTGCCCGTTTTTGCTCTTCCTCCTGGGCAGTGTGGCCAGCATCACACACAGGGACTTCCCTAGAAATTATTTTTAAATAATTGCAAGTAGTTTCTATGTAAATTTTGAAAAATATAAAGCAAATTAATAAATAGAAATAACAATAAAGGGGAGGGGGGAGGCGCACCCAAAATAACCGTGCACGCACGTGCTTTTTTTTTTTTCCTTTAAGGAACACTGATTTCTCCTCTGCTTCCTTGTCCTTGGTGTCTCACCCCACCCGAGGGGGCTCCGCGCCATCCCCGCACGGCCCGCACCGCCCGATCCCCCGCACGGCCCCATCCCCCGCACCGCCCCGTCCCCGGGACCGCC